>JAPESX010000658.1:0-15652 GCA_029590615.1 Nemania bipapillata | reverse complement strand
TCGAAGATCTGCTTCACAAGTGCCTCTTGTATGTCTGGAACCGGTTGATCCGTATGCTTGACCTCCACCGGGTATTGTCTTCCCTTAATCCGAAGTAGTTGCAAAGGAGACGGCGCATCAGCTGGCTTGAAGAAGTCTTGAATCTTTTCCACATCTGCTGTTGCACTCATGATGACAACCTTTAATGGTACTCCTCCTCGCCCAGCTTTATCGCTTGACAGGATTTGTTTCAGAAAGCCAGTAATCAAGTCAACGTCAACACTTCTCTCGTGTATTTCATCAACAATTATAGCGCTGTATTGCCGTAGGTTTGGATCCCGCAGAAGCTCTTGTAAGAGCATGCCTTCGGTGAGGAACTTAATCTTAGCTCCCTTAGGAACTTTGTGATCGAACCGTACTGAATAACCGACTGAACCCTCCCCGGAGCTGCCGAGGGGGGTACCCATCTCCCGTGCTACTCTGCTTGCGAGCGTCGTGGCGGCGACCCGACGTGGTTGTGTAATGGCAATCATACCACCAACCCCTACCATGTTGGTATCTATGCGCACCTTCTTCCTGTGGCACCATGGTTCTTCGCAGAGAAACTGAGGCGTCTGCGTACTCTTTCCCGAGCCAGTCTCGCCGACGACAAGGAGAATATCCTTGTCACCGCGCAGGCTCGCCTTGATCTCATCCCGATATGCCCAAATCGGTAATGCTTTTCTGGCTTTCAGCATCGGCGTGTCACGCTCCTGCTTCGACCTTCGTAGCGGCTTCTTGCCGCCATCTTGAGGCCTTTTCCTCGATGCGTGCCCATCTATCTCATCTGTGCATCTTGCCTGCTCCTCCTTCTCGCCCTCTATCACAGGGCCATTTTCCTCAGGCGCAGACTGCGCTTTCTCTTCAATCTTTGCTGGTGGCGGGGCAAGGAATGCGCTCAATGATATAGTCTTATCGCCGATTTTAACAACAGAGGGATCATTCCCCTTGGTCTTTCGCCGTTTAGACCTGTGTTGATCCATTTGTGATGATTGGGAGTGTGGTTTGGGGAATGAGAAAGAAAAAAAAATTGGGGGAAATCCACACTGTGCTATTATTTGGCTGTTATTGGCAAGTCTAATAGAAATCACGTGCTTGTATACCGCAGGCTACACAGTGCTAGGTAGCTTTGAGTGTCCTAGTGATAGCAACAATCTCACGAAGTATAGCTGGTTGTATATACCTATATATCGCACAAGATGCGAAAGATTTATATATGTGTTGCTATTTAAGATAAAATTCTTCAGATATTTGGATTAGCTTCTGCTTTCTACGCAAGGCGCTAGTGATAATGTACGTACAAAAAAATATTACAAGCTTTGAGGCATGTTACCCATATTTGTACAGAGTTGTATGGAGAATCAAGTCTCATTCATAATTCATACCACCCTAGGCGAGCTAGTTACCATCTTCCTCGCGGCTCTTCTTGATAGCCTGCATGAGTTCGTACATCTGTCCTATTTGTTGGTCTACCCAGCAGGCAGTAAGTATCAGGTCTGGGATGTGCACGAAGCCGACAAGCGACGATCACCAGAGAACGATACGAAACGACCTACCGCTCATCTTCTCGACCTTTGCAGGATCGAGCCTCTCGCCTTGCCAGGAATTTCCCTCGATGGTCTGAGCATATAGCTGCCACTCGGTGAGGAAACCAATCTAGAGGAAGCGGTAGTTAGTTGATGGTAACGAACAATAAAGAAACATAGGCTACATGGATGGGAACTTACTAGATGTGCCGGGTTGTCGACGTTCTTGTGTAGGCGGAACTCAGATTTGACGTACAGGTCGCCCAGGACGCGCGCTTCCGGAGGCAGGTATTTGCGGTGCGCCCTTAGTAGACGTCTGTAGAGTGGTATAGGCGGGAGGAGAGCCAAAGGTGCTGGCCTGAGGCCGTTTCCTGTCGAGGCGGCGGCGGCCAGCAGTTTTGATGTTGCTCTCATCATGCGTGATGACTTATTAAGTACTATGTCGGAATTAAGCCGTCGTGTATTTTATAGTGGATGCACCAGAATGAAGTTTGATTGAGTACAGTAGCCATGGCTTATATCGTCCGGGTTTACACTGTCTTGATAGTGTGTACCTCTACATACATGCTTTGACGAACTTAGTACAGTGCACACTGTATTAGGCTTTACTCAAGCCCACTACGGGAGCTAAAGCCACTCCTATCCTAGTCAACAGCCAACATCTAAATAGTTGAATAGCTTTCTCACCACTAAACAGCGTATAGCCCTGCTTTCTGGGGCTAGCGTTTGCAAGAATTAGAGAGACACATGCATAGCACTCGATATTGATCGTTCTACGCTAAATAGTATATCTCCCTTACAGAGGTTAGGGCCGACGTATAGCTATGTTAGTAGGTCAGCTAAAACATTCTCGAGACTATAGAGCTGTATCCTTCCGATCTGAAAACTAGACTCGCACTTTTTATTATCTTATAGCTAAAATATATTATTCCGTCTTGATACTAGGCTAGCCTACATTGCCTATTAATTCACTTACAACTCTGCAATCTAGTAACGTACAAAGAGAAGATATTTAGGTAGCATTTGTATTATTGTTACTAGTCTATCCATTCGAGACAACCCATCCATCCCACCAATCGGGTTGATCGGCCGGCCGATGAACCCAGAGGGCAGGCCCGGCCGTACCCTGCTTTACCTAGCTGCCTCACCTAGAATGTTAGCTAGGTAGTTGTGCGACGATTGAACGCCACATTAGCGAATACGGTTCATTCTGGCGTTCGTCACTCTAATCTGATCGTCGAGAGGGTCCGTCTATACGAAGAGTCAGCTTACATCTCGACAATTGATCAACTCCGTCTACATACCTTTTCACCAATACGACCAATGAGTTCGTTGCCGTGGTCCAATTCCTCGCCCATAGCTTTCCCAACGGCCTTGAGCCTAGCTACACCCATGCTCATTTGCTCTAGGTCTTTAGGACCAACTAGTTAGCAGTTGACACGCGCAAAAACTTCTCGAGGTTTTCGGGGGCAGATAGGACTACGATCGAAGGATACTCCATATCGCGCTCTACTCCTGGAAATTCACTTGCCTCTCTCAATCTGCTCATTCGCGGCGTCTAGTTGTGCCTTGCTCTCCTCATCAGAGTCATCCTCCAGCACTACAACCAGTTAGAAATTGTCCCACATGATAAACTTGACTTCTTAAGGTTTCCTAAGTTCGTGAACGCCTTGAGGATGCCGGAGAAAAACTTTGCTAATCCGAAAAGTCAACTGCTTTGGTATACGCACTGTATTTGTTTCTGTCTCCTCGGTTGCCTGATGAAGATGTGGTGGGCATGTTGGGGTTGTCAAAGCTTGCAAAATTCCGCTCCATTCGCGAATGTTGAGCAACTATAAGACTTGGTATTAGTGCTTGCCATTGATCCTCATGGTTCCCAAAAAGCGTAGTACTTTAGGCTATCCGGAATGTGTGCTTACATTTGTCCCTTCTTGTTGTTTCACGTATTTCGCGGTCGCTTTGATTTTGTTGTAGGATCCTTGCCTCCTCTGCCCGCATGTCAGCATGTAGCTCAACGCTGATACGACATTTTCGGTTTCACTTTACCTTCTGCTGTGCGACGCTTTTCTGTGAATGGATTGGACACGTGAACCGCAAACATACTCCGACTAGGATGGTCAGCTGTTGAAATACGTGCAAGCTTCTAGGTCGCCAACTAACTTGAGGGACTTGAGTTTCTTTGTCTGAGCCTCTGCTTGACGATGGCTCTCTGTCGCTGTGTCAAGAAGCTGATCGGCTGTTATGAATTAGTAAATAATCTTCCGTCAAGGCCGGTTATATGGTCTCTCCAAACAGAGGCCAGGCCTAGATAGGAGTATTCCTTGTAACGATTCGCGAAGCGGGCCAAGCGGCCTGGGATATATCCAGATACTTACTGTGATGCAACCGTTCATTTTGCGCTGATGAATAGTTAGTTGCCGAGTCTATGTTTGTTGGGATCATCATTACTAACCGCCAAGCCGTGCGTACGTAGCCAATCCGGTATCAAGAGCCTGGTTCATGTAGCGCAAGGAGTTCTGAGTAGTGTTGAGACTCTCCTGCGTTGTTTTGTGGATCTGGTCCTTCAAGCTACGGTATTCCTCCGCCTCACGCTCTTCCTGCAATTTGAGTTAGAACTTTCGCCCTGCACATTATCTGGCATTAGGAGTGGGCTTACCTCGGTCAATTCTCGCTGTGAACCATAGCCATCCTGCCTCCTGTCGCTTGTGCCTGTATTTGAGCCATAACCGCCGCCTGCATTACCACTATTGTCCGTGGCTGCCGCTTGCTGTTGGTACCGGTCTCGAGCGCCAGAGAAAAGAGCGTCACGGTTGGCGTCCTAGCATATGTTAGGGAAAATCCTGAGTTTCTACCAACCAAGGGCCCTATGGTTTCCTTACCGTACTGGCACTGTCGGTTCGGCCGAGGCCACCATATCCACCTTGACGGGGGGCATTTGAATAGCTAGANTCCAGCATATTTACTGTTGCTGGCATATCCCCCGGTTGCACCGTAACGGTTATTCCCATAACCACTGGGTGCTGCCTGATCAGAGTAGGGAGGAGGAGCCGTTGCCGAAGAGGCTGAGCTGTCGTTACGACTGAGACCTTGTGGTCCGGGCCCATCTTCGAGGCCTGCCCGAGCTTTTTGGTATCGTGTCATGCCTGGCAATTCCAAGTCAATAATTGCCACCGGCGGCGAGCTAACGAGTGAAAACCAACCTGCATATTTTGTGTTATCTTCCGTGTACTGGTCGGAAGAAGCCTGGGCATAAGGGTTCTCCGATTGTGGCCCTTTGGGGCCCCTGGAGCCGAAGAGTGCATTGCGATTAGGGTCGTCATCGCGGTCGCTTGATTTCTTCCCTAGAAACTTCTTCATTATCGGTGATTTCTGTGATACCAGCTCGATAGACTCGTCGTAATTAAGAGATCGTGGTATACGGGGGCGTTGTGTAGTCGTTAATAATCGATGATTTGGTAAATGGGAGGGAGCTCGCTGCCTGCTGCATACATGTAGTCGAGGTGTCTGTCTTAGGTGGGTGGAGTTCGAGGGGCCTAATGTTAGAGCCAGGGGCGAGTTCAGGGTTTGGATAAGGTGGGGTGCGTCGGTTCTCTAAGCCGCAACATCTGACGGAGTGCCTACCTAAACCAACTTGTATTCTATACTACCTATCTATAGCATTGGGTACCTATATAATACTAAATCTACAGCATGGTACATACCCAAGGTATGCGATCTACATGTACCTAGTAAGTAAGTTTGTAGGGGCGGTGCGCTACCTGTTCTAGGCGGTGTGTCTACTATCGGTGTGTGTACCTATACTTCAGGCTTCAGTCATCGCGCCGAAAATCCCCTAACTATGACACATAGGAACTTGTGTGATGGGGGTAGGTACTCGTTTTATGTAACTGTAAGTACATTACTATTTATTTAGTAACGGTCAATCTAGTAAAATCGTTGTCTTAAATGCCCTATCGATGAAAACTGCAGAGTTTTGATATGGACAGGTAAAGTTTATCGGTACCTATGTCACAGTCACGGTAAGTAGGTACCAGGTAGCTAGCTGAACAGCCGACCCAGAGTCCGAACAGCTGTGTGGGTAAGGATTGCCCAATTATCAACCCATGACGTCCTTGTCAGGGGCGGTGATTGGCTAATTGTCAACACCGCCTTAACATCCTATCCTACCAACTTGATATTCGTATCTAGATGACTCTTCCACAACCTTAAAGGTCCTTACGCCGCATCTCTTTATTCCTACACCACCCTACACTCTATACATTTGATACCCCGATAGTTCTATTATTTACACACTACGAGCGCGCAATGGCTTAACTACAGGTCAACTAAGAGCGTGCTTCATTGATTTATCTGCCTCACCAACTCTTGCATAATTTATTAAGCTACTGAAAATGATAATACGAAACCATATTTTACATTCCCAGCGGATGGCTTACGATAATACAATGACAATGAGATTAGTAGCAATGCCTGTAACAAGACGAGTATAAGAAACACATCCATTTATATCATACCCAGTTCTTCTCTGTTCTTCTGGAGCTATTGCCTGGCGAGATCACCAAGTAGACAACCAAGTCCAGATTGTTGTCCAGCCGAGTCGCTATGGCTTCTGTTTTTACCTTTCCACACGACCCTCCGCGGGTCAGCTCTCCGTGGCGATCAGGCCAGGACACTGGGAAACGACCCAGCAGCGAGCGATGTGTATCGACTGGTGCAATCGCCGACTCGGAGCAGACATCTGACTCTGAGGTTGAAAGGCTTGAGGCCGAGCCGCAGGACGGGCCGATTGAGTACAAACTCCATCTCTTGTTGCGCCCCCGAAGGGCTTACAAGGAAATGAGCACCGCTTTCGCTTCTACGGGGTCTCGAGCGAACAGGAAGCTTAAAGAGGCCCGTCAGGCAAAACAATCCGTCCCGCCTGCATCCTCGAACCATAGTAGACAAAATCGGCTACACCATCTGACTACACAGTTGCTCTGGAGACTAAAACAATCCTCGCCGGATCATGCAACTGCAAGGGGAGACCTCGTCGTACCCAAATTACCGGAAGACAGTACCGAACTCGCTATCTTACAAGAGCCTGGGCAACTGCTTCCGGGCTTAGAGGAGTCAAATGGGGCTTTATACGAAATAGGGGTTGCTGATGACGGCACCTTTGTTGGCCTAACGAAAGAAGAGATGGATGAAAGCATGGTGACTTTGAAAGTGATGGCTGCGAGTTTAGGTTGTACAGTGGAAGTACAAAAAATGAAAGCTGTTGGCACCTGCGATTGGCTCGAGGATCCCGAACGATCAGACTCTAAACTTCATCACGAGGACCTCTGGGTTGCAGAAGCCTTGATTGTCCCAATCTTGGACGGGCAGAGCAGGGCCATGGTGGATGATGATAATACAGTGGTCAATGGTGCCCCTCGTAGAGGAGCATCGACTATAGAGCAACTCCGCGTTTCGTTGACAGGGCCAACTACTTCAGGAAAAACAACCCTCCTAGGCACACTTGCAAATGGCACGTTAGATGATGGCCGAGGCCGAAGTAGAAGCTATTTATTGAAACATCGTCATGAAGTCGCTTCTGGACGAACTAGTTCTATTGCCCAAGAACTTATTGGCTACGAAGAACGGGCTATTTTCAACTACACTTGCATGGATATCAAAGCTTGGCCAGATATTCATGATCGCGCCCAGGACGGCCGACTGGTTTTTTTGTTGGATTCTGCCGGGCACCCTCGATATCAACGAACGACTCTTCGAGCTTTGGTCGGATGGGCTCCGCATTGGACCTTGCTTTGTATTGCGGCCAGTGAGGAGAACGCTATCTCAACTGGCACACACTCCTTGACCGGTGCAGAAGGGGCTTTGGGTATCGGCATTGCCGAAATGGATCTTGCCATGGCGCATCTTGACTTATGCCTGAAGCTTGAAATCCCCCTTGCAATTTTGATAACCAAGATTGATAAAGCGCAGCGTACTCTACTCAAAGAAAAACTAAACAGCATCTTTACCAAAGTAAAAGCTACAGGCCGAATACCAAAATTGCTTACAGGTTCCGGATCTCTGGCGGCGGACCTTTCTCAGGTACCAGATCAAGATCAAATAAAAGTTCAAACCGAAGTGATCGATGCCATTGCTAAGGCCGGTGACTCATTGGCCGTGGTCCCAATTGTCCTCACGAGTGCCCTCACGGGGGCCGGAATAGGATTAACACATGCGCTGCTAGGAAGTTTACCGGTGCCGCCTGTGCCGACTGCCCAGGACTTCGTTCCACTAGCGCTTAACCCTGAGCAGCCTGTGGCTCTATTCCACATTGATGAGGTATTCGAGTTGGCTCGCAGCCGCGCACAGAGTACATTAGACCAGACACTCAATGAAAGCGCCCCCGTTGTCACCGGATACCTGCGTTTTGGGCGTCTGTCGATTGGAGACAAAATAGTTATCGGCCCCTTCCCGGCAGAAGATGAGGATGCCGGGGCATTCGTACCTAATGATCATCCTTCCGCCGAGTATGGCTTGTCTATACCCCATCCCCTGTCTGCAGAGTACGCACGCCTAAGCGCACGCAATACCCTATCAGCTTCCAAGATCGAGGGTGAATGGCGAAACGCTACTATAGTCAACATTCGTGAACTTCGACTGCCAGTACAATCTATTGAGGCTGGTCAGGCCGGCTCTATCCAAGTGGTGTTCGACGAGCTCCATCAAGAGCCGACCGATGCCGAAGCAATAGAGAAGCAAAGCAGTGCGGCCCCCAGGATTCGTAAAGGTCAGGTTTTGGCAATGCCCAGTAGGCACATGATTGAAACAGGGGTGACACTCCAAGCTTCGATCGGATTTAAAGCGTCCTTTATGACATCAGATATACAATCCCTCGCCGTCGGTAGCCTAGTCAATGCGTATATCGGCATGGTCCGGGCAGCAGTTCGGGTATTACGAATTACAAGGCAAAGATCCCAGTTCGACAAGCGAAGAGTAGCAAGCGAAGACAATGACGAAATTTTTAGTATGAGCGATCACATGGAACTCGAGCGCACAAAATCTGAGGCCGACCTAGATATATATAATAACGAATACCACGTCGCATTGGAGCTTTTGTCGAGTAGAGAATGGATTGAGCTTGGTTCTCGCGTCGTATTGCTTGAAGGAGGTTTCAAGGACAAATCCGGGGGACTCGACGGTTTCGTGGGTAAAGTTATTGAGGTCGCTGAATAGCAGTTTGATAGGTCTATGAGCTTCTGCCTTGAGTGGGTTGTGTTGATTTCCGGTGTTATGATTTAGCGAAGCCAGCGGGTTCGATTGCAGGTTTTGTTGACGTAGTTGAAGAAAAAGATCATATATGTTTTTTCATGCCTTAAACGCCGTATGTTGTGTCGTAAGACTTCGTCTAGCCTGTGTATTACTACGCCCGAACCAAGCCATAAAACAACGTCCAAGTCAATATATATCCTGCTAACCCACCGAACAAGCCGCCTGTCCAAAACTCATATGATGACCTAAAATACCGACTTGTATCGAGCATAGAATGGCCGGCCTTCAGCGACGTAGGCGCAACACGAATAGTATAGAAGAGGCCAGTGGTGAGTATGGTGAAGACGAAGTAGAAGAAGAAGCCACTGTAGGACTCAAGGCCTAGAATTCCAGCTGCAGCACCGAATATAGAAGCTGTGAGGTTCTGGAGGTTTGATAGTGCCTGGGAGGAAAGAGTACAAGAATGTTAGCGTCAAACTTCGTCTAAATGGACGGGAGATGGATGGGCAACAATAACAGCAAGGTACACTACAGAATACACTGCATAGCATTCCTCATATTCGTCCTCTGCCGTGCTCTCCTATCTAGCCCGCAACTTGATATGCCACTTTGCTGTTTAATTAAGACAGCCATTATAGCCTTTGCCGCGATACCCATGGTCTATTCTAGCTTGGTAGGCAGGTCGAGACAGGATACACACAGAGGGGTGGATTCACCTTTGTATTATGCATGACCGACTCCGGCACAATCGGGGCAATCTGGAACTCTCTTTCGGTCGGCATGGCTGCGCGCAGACGGATTTAACCACACAACGGAATTTAATTCGACAGGAGTGTCCTTTGTTTGTCGGTCATAGGGAGTTAGGAGGGTTGTGCAGGATGTTCGTAAAGCCTCGTAAGTACGTGGTTTGGCTAGAAATGAGGTCAGGCACGTTGATGCACCACTAATGATGGAACCTAAGTTATTCTTAGATGGCTAATTAGGTACAATGTTGAGGCTGGCACAGGGCGTTTGGCCAATCAATCAACTAGGCGCGCACCCACTGGAAGGGTCTGATTTGCTATAGCGGGGCCAACGATGCCTGAAGCAGCAGCGCAGGGGGTTATTGGTGCGGCTTTGTCTCGCCTTACCTAGGTGCGTCTAAGAGGTAGTTACCTCCTATCATTAGGTATACGGTGAGGTACGACTTATGATAGGCGCCGGCCGTGTTTCCAGCAGTTACAACAATCACCAACGGATCTACAGAATGGACTACCTACTCAGCCTATTCAGCCTGTCCCTCTAGAGTCTAAGGTCTAGGCGGCGGCGTGTAGTAACTTGAAAGTACGCTAAGGTAATTAGCGTACCTAGGTATGGGGTAATCTCCGTACATTAGTGTACACACATGTTGGCCTTCCTCATTGCGTCGGTCATTACATCAATGCATCCCCTGTGATACCCTTGTTGCCAGCCTCGGAGCTCAGAAAGCTCATATGCACAATAACAACAGCAACAACAGCAACAACACTGCTTAGCGCCTAGATGCATAGCACCTACCTGACGCCATAGCGATCTTCGTTTAAGGTACAGAAGTACGACGACCCGGGTCTCCGGTCCGAGTCCACTCCTTTCTAGCCTCGTAGCCTGTGAGTGAGTCTACCTAGGGACTAGGTATTACTTACATAACCTACACTACTGTGTCTGTACCTTGCTCCTTGGCCAACCTCCTTTCCTCCCACGCCACGTTGCCGTGGTGTTGATTCTCAAAGATCCTTCGTGCTGCCCGGTGTCCGATCGCTGCAACCTCGACGCCCTCCCTGAACGCCACGTCAAATCAAGCGAGCCCAAGCACGCTGCCACAACCCCCGCGCAGATGGATGCGATCCGTCGTGTAACAGCGTGATTATATGGAGACTCACGTCGATGAGGGTTCGCCTCTGAGCAACTATCTTGAGGGTATGTTTTCGCTAGACCATGTTCTGTAGCTGCTGTGCCCTTAGCAGACAGACTTCTTCGTTTTTGGCCGCGTCTTGACTGCGAAGATGGAGGTGATCTTGTGTGAAAATGCGCTAACTCCAAGCCCAACAGCTGCGGGAGAGAGGGAGGAGGAGTGGGAGTGGCAAGAACCACAAGATAGGGCACGCGACACCTCGCCGCCGTCGACGCCTCCGCGGGATTTTGCGCCTCGGGGCCTTGCTAAAGTGCGAAGGAAGTTTAGGGACAGGCTAGCCAAACCAATGCAACTCGATCTCCCTAGCTTGCCCTCTCATATCGATTTCGACGATATCCAGAACCATGCCTCTCCCGTCTTGGAGGTGCTTCGGTTCTTGCTAGAGACGGTGACATCCTCTATCGACCATGCTCGTTCTATCGGATTTCTCGAGCGCCTCCGTCTCGCCATCGTTCAGTCCCAGCTCCTAGATAACCCGCTTACGTTCGGCTATCAGTCATTGACAGAGCCTACCGTATCGCAGCCGCCAGCTGAATTGAACTTTCATGGACTCACGACGTCGGGTGTCGTGGCCGCTGCCGTTTTTGGCTTTTCCCTGGCTTCGCTCGCACGCTGGTATGCGCTAGGTGGCTTTCTACCGACATGGAAGCGTCTGCTGGTCTCAGTTGTCCTGACAGTCACTCTGCTTCAGATCGTTAGAGCTTATGTCCGGAGGGAGATTCTGAGAAATATTCAACGACAGGGTCTTGTGGAGTCCGCATCTTTCTTCGCCCTCTCCCGCGATTTTGACTGTGCCAATAGTGCGGCGCTGAACTTCATCATGGAAGTAGAACTGGTGGCTCGTGGATATCGACTGTAGGGATAGCCTGCCCACTAACTAAGAGCAATGAGCTAATATATAAGCAGGAGTACACCCATACCACCTATTAGCCGATTAGAGAAGAACGGGCAGAACGTTAAGTGCCTTCAGCTTAGGCATGCTGTTCGAACTAGTCTCACAGAGGTCATATCAACGTACTACCAGACTGCCTTTACGATCTGGGGTTTTGCAGAGCAAACCGAGCTGCTACAACTACAGTCGCAATACCAGTTTACAGTTGCCGATGTAGTAGAACGGTTCCGCCTGTTTTCGAGCAGTGATGCCCAGAACGGCGAGAAATTGCAGGGACTCAAAGATGCCGCGTATCTTTTCCACGATATTCGCAAGGTATTTCTCAGTGGCTTGCTTGCGCTGCACACCTCGGGCAAAGATACCGATCGCCTACGGTTTACAACCGTCCTAGAGGCTTTCAAGGAACTCAACGTAGTGACTAAGCAAGCATACGTAAGATTGAAGGATGTCTTGGCTGACAATGACTGTAAGTGGTAAAATAATGGCCTAATATCTACGCAGCTAACCAATCTTCTAGACCAAATTAACCAGCTCCCTAAGGCTCTAAAGTCGCCATTGTCACCTAACCATGATCGGTGGCACCATCAAGTCCGGCGACTCGGCTCCATGACTATGAATATTCGTAGTGTACAGGCTAAGTTACATCTTCTGCAAGAGGAGTCTAGCAAGGCACTTAACGAAGCGAATGATATCACGGAAATGGGTCCCTTGTTCATGGCTCAGTATGACTCGATAGGACAGGACCTGCGTGATCTCATGGAAGCCTGGCAGTCCGGCAAGAAGGCATTGCAATCTGGTATCAACAGAAATGAGAAGCGAATTTCGTCTATCGGATCTGTCATGGCTTCCCCAACAAGTACAATGAGTGGCCGAACTATTGCTGGAGACGAAAGTAGCACAGATGAACATGAACCAGGTGTAGAAGATGCTTTGCGGAAGCTCACCGGAGACCCGCCACCGACACCAACAAATCCGGATGCGGCCGCTGAGCCTGAAGTCTTCGAAGCAATCTCTGTACCCCGACCAAGAAGCATGCTGACGAGAGAAGAGAGAATTGTTCGTATGAGGGAAGACCGTAAAGCCAAGGAGATCGCCAGGGCCAAAGCCGATACATACAGGGGTATGGTGCGGGAACTTGAAGGTGTTCTCGTCAAAAAGGGACCCAGAGGTCGGGCATCCTTATAAGACGCGGAAGCTTACACCTAGTTTCCGATCATAATACTCGTGATGAATAGTAACGACTCGATAACGTTAGGTGCATTTGGGTATAGACTGGTTTATTCATACGGGGGCCATTTCCCTCCTCGCTTTAGCAAAATGGGTATTGGAGTTTGAGGACTAGCCGCGATAACTGCATAGAAACCAACTGGCTGGACAACACGATCGTTTGAAGTATAATTTTTCTTGTGTATTATTTAGCAAGGCTGTATATAACACCGTATAAGAACATAGCATTATAGGTATCTATCTATATTTCAGGTTGTTATGCATATTCCCTCATTTTATTTTATTTTGTTTTACTTATTCTCATCTGGTTAAACATATAAAACCATATCTAGCCACCCATCAGGAGGCAAGGTCTGCCTAGCTATTACACAGGTTTCCAGCTGACAAAAGCAAAATCAGGGCCAAATGTGCAACTGCTGACAGGTGTTGCGCAAAGGACTCGCGCGACTTTCGTGAATTCCATTAAAGCCCTGGCACAAACGCGTCGGTCCACGCGCATCCTAGCGAAGTGCTACCTAACCTAATAATTCTCCCTGCGTCCCACCTGTAGCTGTCGAATGTATAACCATTCTACTACATCACAATCCAGCTAAATCTTAACATAGGCTCTACGGTCCATAAATCGCACCCTGCATCTATAAGTTGTTCACTCTCAGTATTCCTCGCGACCGATTTCACAGATCTTCATCTTTTCCCTCTATCATCGTCCGTCATTACCCAATTAGTCTCACCACTACTAAGTCAAGATGCTGGAAGCCAGACTCAGCCAGTCCATGGTCCTAAAGAAGGTAACCTTACTCCTCTAACATAATGCATCGCCATGTACACGTATTAGGCTAACCGTTGCAGGTGGTGGATGCCATCAAGGATCTGGTACAGGACTGCAACTTCGATTGTAATGATTCGGGCATTGCCCTACAGGCTATGGACAACTCTCATGTCGCCCTCGTGTCCATGTTGCTAAAGGCCGAGTCCTTCGAACCCTACCGATGCGACCGAAACATCGCCCTGGGCCTCAATCTCGTCTCGCTTACCAAGGTCCTCCGCGCCCTGCAGAATGATGATCTCGTCACCCTCAAGGCCGAAGACGCGCCCGACTCATTAAACATCACCTTTGAGAGCAGCACAGCCGATCGCATTAGCGAATATGACCTGAAACTTATGGATATTGACCAAGAGCACTTGGGAATTCCCGATACCGAGTACGCTGCTACGGTCACCATGCCCTCGTCCGAGTTCAAGCGTATTTGCACAGATTTGCAGGCCATGTCAGAATCAGGTAGGTGATAGCTGCTACCGGACTCAGTTCGCAATGTTTCTAATGGTACTAGTCACAATTGAGGCCACAAAGGACGGTATCAAATTCTCCTGCGCCGGTGATATTGGCAATGGTGCCGTCACTCTGCGAAACTATCAGAATGTCGAGAAGGAGCACTTGAATGTGGACATTGAGCTCACGGAGCCCGTTGTTCTTACCTTCTCTCTAAAGTATCTCGTAAACTTCTGCAAAGCGCAACCCCTTTCAGATAGGGTGAAGATCTGCCTCTCTCAAGAAGTTCCCCTTTTGGTGGAGTATCTGGTAACAGGCACCAGTTACTTGCGTTTCTATCTGGCACCCAAGGTTCGTTATTGTATATCGCCTCCCCTGTATTGTCTCATGCTAACTAGATGCTATAGATCGGAGACGAAGAGTAAAGAATGTTTAGATGACAATACGTAATGATAAACTTGATAAAGATACCATAGCACTAGGGGCCATAAATGGAAGGAGAAGAAAACTTTGTGAGTAGGATACATACTGTAGCATACTACCTACACAGTCGTTGGTACGAAACCGTATTGGTGCTTATTAGCACAGGTTTTGAATTGTGCGATAGACAAGCCCAAAGAGAATTGATTTTTGCAACAGAAAGTTTACATGGCTTCTGAATACACAGTATAAAATCAGAGCTGTCTTGATACAAATATGGATATCCATGAGTCGCATTTTGATGCCATTTAGACAGGTAATAGGATGCTGTGTCATTGACTGTCGCGCTAGCCACATACTAGAATGCGCTATGGCCATCAAAAAGGGTTTAGTGCGGGGCACGTAGAAGGTACTATCTAGATAGATACCACATACAGAGCGCGGGGCACTCCCACACTTCCACCTCTATCTAGTCTATCCGTGATTACAATGGCCAGCGCCGATACAGGCCGCCTCTGACATCTTAACATGAAGCGTCACGGGACGTCTGACTGAATTGTTTGGCCTTCCATATATTTCCCGATTTCTAACTGATTCATTTTTCCTAAATTATCTCCCTAGAAGGCCCCGATCCGAGGTAGCTTTGTCTTCAAATTTCAATTTATTGTACCTTAATTATTCGCCCTTCGTAGATCATCACTTTAGAGCCTCGGGGATCCTATCTCTAAGTCGCAAGACCAAGCCCTTCCCCCGTAATTTCCCTTATTCCCGATGAATCCGGAACCGCCAGTACCAGAGACGACGGTCCTGGCTGTTGCCAGTCATGTAGGGAAACTATCCTCCAGCACCTATGCCAACCTATGACTAACTCTCCTGTGAAGGTTGTCTCAGGGTGAGTCTCATGCCACCAGCTTTACTTCTCTTGCGCTCTCCCACGCTGACGCGGTTCTCTGGGTAGCCACGTCGGAAACAAGATCGCCGGGTTCGTGCTACAATCACTAGGTTGTGATGTTGCTACCCTGAATACAGTACAGTTTAGTATGCCCTCCTTCGTACTTGCCGATATTCGCAACGGCGCGCATCTGACAAGGCGCGCACAGGCAACCACACAGGATATAGGCGAGTCA
>JAPESX010000657.1:0-15669 GCA_029590615.1 Nemania bipapillata | reverse complement strand
ATTACAGCTATAAATAACAGCTAGCTTTATAAATAGCTTAATTATATAATTTAATTTATATAAATTTAATTGATTTACTGCTTTGCACGGTGATAATTTACGGTAATAATTTACGGTAATAATTTACGGGCTAGTCCTTTTGATTCTTTGGTTTCTTTGATTCTTGATTTTATCGATCTATCGATTTTGCGTTTTGGGGTTATGTCGCAAGTGGTCCTAATGGACCTCCATTCTCCCGCCCCCAGCAAACATTGAACAGTTGCAATGTCGCTGTTCTTCACTGCATAATGCAAAGGAGTCTCGCCAGACCCAGATAGCAAGTTAATGGAAGCCCCTGCATCTAGTAAACATTGGATAACCTCGATATCCTTATTCTTCGTCGCAAGGTGTAAAGGCGTGTCCTCGCCAGATCCACGGAGAGAATTTACCGAGTGCCCTGCATTAATGAGGCATTTTATAATCTCAATATTGTGCCGATCAATAGCCTCAAATAGCGCGGGGCACAGGTCGGCCACTGACAGTGCTGCGCTTGAGAGTAGGTCTCGAACAGCTTTAATATCTTCTTTCTCTACTTGACACCGAAGTCTTGATTCAAGACTGGACTGGGGATGGGGGAATTCGAGGCATTGGCAAGCCATCTCTCGGCTTCCGCTTTTGAAGAAAAGACGACGAAGTAATCCGTCGGTGAGATGAAGAACTTGCTTTGCGTGCACTTTTGCTCAATGTTAAGAATGCCACGGTACACGGATTTTAGAGTTATATAGTAGAAGAAAAACAGAATACTGAGTACTTAAGGCTAAATTCTAGGAAATGTGTTGTCAAAAGTTCCCTGCAGTCGCTGAAGTGAAGACTGTGTGCCTAAAATGTTAATACCTCTTTCGGCGTATCTGCTTTTCAAGGTGGACGTTGATTGGCGTATTATGAGAAGCGAATGCATATTGTAGGTGGTTGCTCTAGGCTTTCTACTCCGCCTGACAGCCTGTGGTTAAGCGGTTGGCTGTGACCAAGAATCATAATTTTGCATATTAGCGGACAATAACTGGAGGGAACGTAAGCCCTGCTCGACATCTAGACATTAAACTGGAGTCCCTGGTCAGATCTCTTAGACACCTAACTAGATTGAGAAAGTAAGCTATCCCCATACGAGTGCCAAGTGGCAAGGTGATTTTGTTTGGCTGATAAGTGATTCAAGAAACCAACGTTGCCTCCGCGCGTCGGTCGCATTGACAAACTGCTGGTATCCATATGCCAACAAGCATCATTGATGAAGCGGACATAATCGGCCACCCGAGTGGCGGAAAGCAACTCCACGTGGTGAAGGAAGTGGAGATGCAGGCAGTCAACGTCGGCCGACGTATGCATATTGCGCGAATGGCTGCCTGTGCCAGACAACTTCGAGTGCGCACCTTAGCTCAAGAGATATTCCTACTAACCATCAACTTTCGTATAGAGGTAATGGATTTTTATACATGATTCCCAAAAGGCGTCGACAATGTCCTCACCGAGGACCAGCATCTCAGCACATAGCCAGTTTGACGGTGCAATGGCGTTGTCTGACTTATCTATTCTGTATAGACCCCGTAGTCGCTCCGCTACAGCCCTATTGCCAAGAACCTAAAGACCAACGTGGAGTATACAAGCCAATGAAATTAAATAGATTCCTAGTAGCACGCAGGCATTTTATACAGAATACTAGNTCGGTGTCTTAATCGTATTGTTGTATTGGATTTTTACAGTACTTCAAATTTTTTTNAAAACAATAACTTGTGTTTGACCTAACCTAACCCTTTTGCAAATCCCTACAGGTAAGAGCAGATGAGGGCATGAACTATGGACACTGCACCTCGACTAGACAGGTTTCATTACGTCAATGCGGTTTCCAAATCAGCCACGCAGCGCTTATCAGTGTTGTTAACTAACAGGATCCTGAGACGAGGTTTGACAAGTGGTAATCAGGATAATATTATCTGGGCGAGATAGACTCTATTGGAAGATAGGGCGTTATACAGAATACGTCAGAGCTGATAGATTCGGTTAGCGCGAAACATTCCCTGTCTTCATATTCCATTCCATAATGAGAGATCAATGTAAATCAAATACCTATTTATGACAACTGATAGCCGAAGGGAGTAATCACNTTTTTTATGTGTTACAAAAGCGGGACCTCCCTTATACATAATTAATTAATCCCGCGATAGCGTACAAAGACTGTTCGCATTGACTGACACTGACTGCATTAAATAATAGGCTTGCTCTACCTAACGGGTCGATTCATACTATGACAAAAGGGGATTTTGGTCGAGTGTGCACGATGTGTTGTAAAAAGAGGAGAGGGTTGAGAGTAGGGAGCAAGAATAGCAACTCTGTACGACTATAAACTACTAGCTAGGTCAGGCAAGGGGGCAAGTAGTCTTGTCATATTCCTTGTTGTGTGGCGTGTTATCGACGCGGATGGCTAACAATACACGTAAGAGGTTTTATTCTAATAAACACCCCTCATCTGAAGAGCGCATAGTGCGTTTGGCTACAGCAACGTCTTCTCTTCTTGCCCTCATCGTTCCTCTCATTATCACCACATACACCAGACCCGACGAGGTTTATTCTTTACGTTTTGTTCTCTATAGTCTCTTTTTCGAACGAAACCCAATGTCCAGAATCCCTTCCACTCACGATGCCTCTGAGGCAGATCCTCCTAGTGCCCCGCCGGGTTGGGCTAGAGGGTATCGTCCTGTGGTATTTGGATCGGATGGTTGTGTAGATATGCGTCTAAATGGGGTATCTATATCTCAATCAGTGACAATCTATCCTCCACCACTACTCAAGCAAATATTCACCAAACAGGTTTTAGCTGTTGAGGTCAACAACATAAAAGAGTTAGATGGCTCAGAGAGGGATCTCCTTGTTGACCAGATTCTTGGTTCAAGTGGCGTAGCTACGAAAACCTACATTCAAGTTTTTGCCATACTCAAACTCCTCTGTCATCTCCACCGCCTGCCAGCCTTCATCAGCGCAGGCGTAAGCGATCAAGAACTTCCACTAAGAATCGATTTTACCGATCGAGAGACCCGTCTCTTCTGTGGAAAATCAGAAAAGCTCTTTCCAAGCCATCTACCAGAGGGTGCATCTAGCCTATTCTTCTATGAGCAGTTTAGGGTAATCCTCCCATTTTTTGACAACCAACTTCAACCCTACGATCTGAGCTGGACGCATATTCTGCCCTTCTATAAAGTGCCATATCATCCTGCCACCAAAGACTCTAAGAAAATTTTTCGAAACCCTAAGTTCGTGTCCAGGATTATAATTCATCCTCTGTGTCACGCGTTTCATGCTATATTCGACGCTCTACAAGCAAGTTACATAGGCCACCCACTACGAATCTGAAAGGAGAATCTAACTCTATTAATTTTGTGTAGGGGCCGGATAAAGATATGTTCTTCGCTCTCAAACAAGTTGCGGGGGATAGTGACGGATTTCAGAAACGAG
Organism: Nemania bipapillata; assembly: GCA_029590615.1. Taxonomy (NCBI): domain Eukaryota; kingdom Fungi; phylum Ascomycota; class Sordariomycetes; order Xylariales; family Xylariaceae; genus Nemania; species Nemania bipapillata. The sequence goes on along the minus strand of JAPESX010000657.1, from coordinate 12,186 downwards.
TCGAAAAGCTACACAGATTTGATCGTGCAAAACACCCAAGGATTGTCAAACTGCTCGCCAGCTACACAAACAAAAGTGGAAACTTCCTCATATTTCCCTGGGCTACTCAAAATCTAAACACGTACTGGGGAACGGTTCGACCTACACCAGATTCCGGAGATATGAAGTTGGTACAATGGATTTGTCACCAGGCCTGGATGTTAGCCGAAGATATCAGCCGTATCCACGATGTTCCCGAGAATACGAAAATCCCCGAGAAGGAACGTCTACATGGTCGTCATGGAGACCTAAGACCTGAGAATATTCTCTGGTATAAATCCGAGGAAGATTTTGGTCAGCTGGTGATCGCCGATATGGGACTAAGCGAAAGTCATCGATTCAAGAGCAAAGTCTACTACATTGACGACGAATATGATGTGCTTCATTCAATACAAAAGTATCGGCCCCCGGAGCTTGACTACGCGAATGACGTAATGGGTCGAACGTTCGATATCTGGAGTCTAGGATGCATATTCTTCGAAATGCTGAATTGGCTACAAGGTGGCCTTGATCAACTTCAGGCCGTAGAAGACGGATTGACATTTCCGTCCCGCTGGGAGTATAGAAGTACTACATTTTATGAATGGGTCTACGTGGACGACGTTAAGTTCCAGACTGTTAGAGTAAAGGAAGCGGCTACCCAGGTAAGCCTACAGATCGTCGATCCTAAGGATATAAGCTGATGATAGCGTGCGCAGACCATTCAGAAACTACGAGAACAGTGTAGTCAATTTACATATGACTTCCTTGATATCGTTGAGGACTATATGTTAGTGGTAGACCACGAAGAAAGGATCACGGCTAAGGATTTAGTAAAGAAGATGGAGGAGTTGCATAGTAAATGTAAGGATAAGGACTACTCTGTACAGAAGAAAGTGCACAGCCGCCGAGATGCTCCAAAGCCAAAGTTGAGGCGGAGGGAATTCGTCGAAGGTGTAAAACCAAATGGCGGCAAAGAGAAGCGTCCAATTGTTTCGTCCTGCGATTTTGGACAACACCACGCCAAATCCGTCGATTCATATTAAGTTGGAAGCAATTGAAAAAAGGAGCAGCACACAACTTCTATGTCATGATACTACCAATGTATAAAATATAAAAAATACATGCCCGGTGTATAAAAGCGTTAGCATATCCCAACAGGTATCTACAATGACAATCTTCATCATTGCCCGTCTCCTGGTTTAGGCCCTGGATTATGTTACATTCATTACTTCCTAGTTAAATTTTCCATTATCGCCACCAATTGTACATACGTCTATGCCAGTGAATGGTGACATAAAAATTAACACATTTTGCATCCAGACCGATAGAGAGGTTTTACAGATAAGCCTTCATTTGATATCAGACGATATGTTCCGCCCGTAGCACATTGATATAAACTGCACCGGTATCTTAATCTTTTTGGCCCTGACTACTACTAGAAACATTATCGTAGGTAATACCAAGATATAAAACTCCTACATTATGTACGAGGACACATAGTGACACCCAGAGATGTCTACTACTCACACCAATAGCATACCTTGTCAAATTTGGAGCGCGGCTGATTGGCTGTGGCCACAACGAGAAGCAACAGTTCAACTGTAATCATGGAGAGATATCTCCATGGCGGAGTACAGGAAAAGAGAATAAATTGCCTTATAATTTTCCCTAGAAGTCTATATTGTGGCTCCTCGACACGGCAGGCGAAGCTGCATGCTAATTATTCTTAGCAATAACTTTGGGATAATGTAACAAGGGAAAGTGAAATGGGTTTAATGGCGCTTTGAAGAACTTTGCTAGGGACTACCTACTCCCAGCCGATAAACTCCTACCCTTAAACTCTGTTAGTTGGCCATGACGAATAAAGAGAGTGCTCCTGTGCACCTCCTCAATCCACCCTGGGGGTAGCTAATTTCGCTTTTTCCTAAAACCAAAAAAAAAAAAAATAGTTTTCCTTCTATCGTTCTCATCGTCAATCCAACACAGAATAGAGAATACCCTGATAATACGGCGACTATAAATTTTAATAAATTACAAAAACAACAATCCTACAGTCTATAATAATTCTCACAAAACGCCGCAGCCTAGCCCCGCCGTGTTGCGCGCAATGATGATGGAGATCGGCCTAAATTTAGAGCCCCCTCTTATTACGGTCGAGGTTCCAGTGTATGGGGATGTATGCTCGATTTTGATCCCTATGATCGACAATAAATCTACCCTTAGGTGGCGTGCAGTCTGGACTTCTAACAGGGCACAATGTGACCGGTATATCATGCATCAAAAGTCCCTGGGCTGTCGGGATAGCAGCTAATATGGCCAATAGATATGAAGCAGCCCAGTACGATGTTTGTGAGCTGCGGGCAGAGCTAGAGGGACGCTACGGTTCCATATTTGCCGACTGCTCGACCACTAAATTGACCGCGCCTGCGACAATCGAGATACCAGCTGCTTTCGCAATTGATTACTACCCCCGTCCAGATACCACTCCGAGCGCCAATATTGGCATAGATATACCGCACCTGTTATGGTGGCTTTTCCTTCTGCTGATCTGTTTCGGGCTCTTTATCGTTTTGTTGTTACTGGTCATTCCCACCTGCTGTCCAGTGTGCCTCAAGGGAAGACATAAAGGAGAGCAAGAAGAAAGGGTAGAAGCAAAATGGCCTCGTCCTCTCTATGAGGTCAATGCAGACATGGGGGTGGAAAATGCTGAGAAAGGACTCGTGGTAGCGCAACAACTTGGCGGTGTGCATGGAAAATCACTTGAACGAAACCAGTAGTGGAACTGCGATATGTGTGGTATTAAAGAAAGGCCATGATATGGTAGCTTGCTTTTGATGACCTGGGGGCGGTGGACTTTATGGTTGCACTGCTGGGGAGGGGCTCTTCACGTCGAACCTTCATCATGATAGAGCGGCCCTACTACGCCAAGCATTATCATAGCGAGTATAACATACTATAATTAAATATTCGGAGTCGGTTTCCCTAGCATAGCTGTGTGTGATTCATACCTATATTCATGTATTTCTTTTCAATATGGGTCATTGATTTCATGTGGTAATCAGCCTACACGGCGGACTTTTCTCGTCGCCTCCTTTTTCTAGCTCCCAAAACGGGGTAATTAGTTTCCAGCTATGGTCCGAGGCTTTTTTCCATGCCCATAGTCCATTAATAACGCCTATTAGGCGTTTGTGGCAAGGACTTAGATAGGACGCGGATCGGTATATCTGTTCAGATAATAGCTCTCTAAGGCTTCCAAGTTGTCTACAGGTTTCCCTTCCCTTTCCTAGTCAGCAAGATCTTTGCTTGGTTATTCTCTGAGGTTTCTATTTTTTATATCCCCAAGGGATGCTCCTCTATAAGGCCTTATCAAGACGTCATGATCGTCTTCTTCTAGTAGCCTTATAAATCGTCAACAAAGGGCCTCATCCTAATTCTAGGGAAAGTACTGGTACAGACAGCATTCATATTTGAGACAGGCTTCATGAAATACTGCCGGTCTACAAAAATGGCTGCTGAGGTACGAAGCCGCCGAGGTCCAATTGCACGCCTCGTCGTTGCAATTTCTAGTTAACTGGATCAGGTTTTTTTAGCTTATAGAGCAGTCATACGCGAACCTCGAGGTAGCAAACAAATGTATTGGCTATATAGGAACAGCTTCATGTCTCAAATGCGCTCCTCTAGATGGCCGAACTATCAACCGTTTGAGCTAGAGAATGACCTGTCAGATAACTTCAGTCAGTGTCATAGAAGGTGGGCTAGAAATTATTTCTCCGCACGAAAAATCATCTTTTATACTAACTAGATCGTGTTGAAGTAAAGGAATTGGATAATCAGTAAGACTCATACAACATGAGCAACCTCGCTCGATCTCAGCGAGGAGTACTTGTACCTTGTTATTCACTTTCCCAAAGTCGCAATCCTAAATTTCTTGGACAAAAGAGGATACTCGGTCTTATGGATGACGTTTTATTGCCCAGCTCGTCACCTGCCAACATCCACTTGAGGTCATTCACATTGTGCGGTATGGGCGGTTTGGGAAAAATGGAAATCGCTGTTGAATACATCCATACGAGTAAACTTCACTTTGATGCCGTATTCTAGATTAACAGTGCCAGTCGCCAGAAGCTCGAAGCTATATTTCAAGATATCACCCTCAAGCTAGGGCTCCAGGATGTGTCTGTAGTATCCAACGACGATTCCGCAGTTACCAGAGAAGTTGTTAAGGCATGACTTGTCAATCCTACCCGCCAGCTTACACGGCATTCCCCAGAGCAGCGCACAGATGTGGACTGGTTGATTATATTTCATAACGTAGATGAGCCTGGCATCCTATTCAACTTCTGGCCATCCGAAGGTTCCGGTCCTATTCTCATCAAAAAATAGGAATCCCTTAGCTACACATGCTGGCTACCCTGGAATCCCTGGCCTTGACCTCCCACCTATGCATAATGAGCGAGCCGGTCGCTTATTGCAGAAATCATTAAACCGAAAATAGGAGCCAGGAAGCCTTGACACTTATGTCTCTATCGCCAAACGGCTTGGCGGTCTACCACTGGCTATCGTTCAAATGGCGTACCAAGTCCGAGAGAAAAATATCTCGCTAATAGAATTTGTCAAATGTTATGACCGCGACATAAGGAAAATCCAGGAAGCTTCAACTCCTGGCTTAACGAATGACCAGACTGTTGCATCAATTTGGAACATAGAGAATCTTCCGCTGCCCGCTGTGTCCCTTGTCCGCGTACTCTCGGTCCTTGGTTCAGACCCGACGTATGAATATGTGCTTACTACTGGCGCGAGTAAAGTCACCCTCGAAAATTATCCCAAAACCAAGATAGAATATCCCAGAGCGTTCGAAGTATTAATAAAATCATCGCTCGTGATAAGGAATGGCGAAATGGTTTGTCTCAAAATCCATCGTTTTGTCCAGGATGTTGTATGTCACAAACTCGAGATCGACGAGCTCCGAGCCGTTTACGATGCCGCAGTGGTTCTTGTATCCGATGTTTGGCTGTATTTGGATGAAGAAAACTTCAACAGAGCTAACCACTTCTATAAAGTTCAGCGACACTTTTACCAAGTTGATATGTTGAAGTTGGTTCTAGAGCATGAGGGAGTAGAGAAGCCCAAACTTGATATCGCCGTCGCGGCACTATTTAACGAAGCATCCTGGTAATAGTTTACTCTAATTTGTTTACTATCTCTGATGTCTCTAAGCCTTGTGGATGAACTGGTACTTTCAACTAACCATGCTTTAGGAGTTAACTCCTGCGACCGCAGGGGTACGGTCTTCAGAATGGCGCGGCATTTGTGGCACTTTCCCTTCGATTGCTTCAAAACGATAGAATTGGGGACGAAAACTTTCATAGTAAACTGCTGGCCGATGCCTACAGATTCCAGGGGATCACGGCGCTCTATATGGATAGCGAACTTACACTACCCAGCTGTAAGGAATGGATCAACGTTCTAGTTCAGAGAATCCAGAAATGCCAGAGCTATGTCGATTCCAAGATGTTGGCAATAGCGTATAAAGAGCTTGGGATGGCTTAATGCGGGTCCTTGATCAAAGCGCTGCCATGAAGTCATGGGTCATGTCATGCGAATCACTACTTCAAGTTACAGGCCCGGTAGATATCCAATTCCCCTTTCCCTGGAGACATCGCGCTATTGTATCTGCCTATTCTGGAGAGCCTAACTCTGGCTATGACCTACTCTTCCCGATTCATCGAGCCAGAGAGCTAAATCTGGGGCAGGATGACACTGGGAGAATCGAGTACATAACGATGTATAATTTCTTTCCAAGTGCATCACCAAACACGCTATTTTTTCATAGAACCGGTTATATTCCACCACTTATGGATGATATTCGCAGATTGCCAGGCCCTTTCGATGAAGCTTATGACTATCATCTAAGGGGCGCTTCTGCACTCCAGGCGAGCACTGGCGAGCACTCGGCTGCGACTACACAGGGGCGTTAATATCGACTGGCTTGAGACCACTGTAAACATGGGAGGTAATGGGAAACATCGTCAGTTGTGGCCCATTCCGTCTCTAATCTTCATACAATTTCTTGTTCACCACTCAGACATCTATCTAGTTATTTGGATGGATGGACTATGTGATGGCAAGTTGGGTATTCCTAACGCGGCGTTTACGGGGATCTTCGTAAATGTATCGCATTCGCCGGTGACGTACAACGGTATAAAACCGAAGCTGCTCGTGCCAAATGGAAATTGGGGCGCACATTTCAAGTCCTAAAGGGGAAGGAAAACGAAAAGGGGATAGGGAAGTTATTAGGTGAAGCGATGCAGCTACGTCATGAACTTCAACTAGATGGTGAACGTGAGGAACCAGATCTGAACGATGACGATTGGGACAACTTGGTCTACTATTACTATCGTTAAATAGCCAGCTTAAGGAGGTGGATTTGAACAAGATAACTAGAGTCTCTACGGATTGGAGACTTTACTCCCGACCACAATACAGGGTAACAAGAGGTCTATTCCGTCAATATAAGGATTATATACTATCACGCGATCTTAAACTGACCCTTAATACTATGAATAGGTATAGGAAATGGAGTCTATTCCCTGCATATACCAACTTCTTGGCATGCATGGCATCTATAGCATCTCAGGAGAGCTCATTGTATCATTGCCTGAAAAATTGCGTGCCGGCACTAGCCTATGAGTATCCAGTCCCATGCATCGTGTCACCGATAATAATAACTACCTACGTATAAACATCTAGTTGGCGTAAAGACAAACATTCGCATGGTCTTAAACGGGTAGGCTTTTAGAGCGCATAGATAACTCATCTTCATATCTGAACAGCAATTGGTTGATACAAAAAGATCGAGGTAGATTACACAATTGACACCAATCAATCAAGGCGGCAAAAAACTGAGAACGTTCATTGCCTTATTAATCAACCCCAAATAAAACCTATCGAACATGACAACCTCCTTCGACGCAATCCCAACAATAGACCTCTCACTAGCCAATGATCCCACCACATTACCACGTCTGCTCGCGGACCTCCGCCACGCCCTCATCGACGTCGGCTTCCTCTACATCTCAAACCACGGCGTCCCAGCCTCCACCATCTCCGATCTCGTGGGCGGCCCAATACTGAAACCGTCGAAGACGCGGACGTTTCGAAGTTCGGTGGCGACCCGGCCAGGAACCTGTCGATCTTTCAGTCGGGTCATCTGGTTGTCAAATTCCTCGTCCGAGAGGCCTTGGTCATGCGTGCCACATGCCGTGGACCGGGTGGCAAATGATGCCAGGCCCAATAGGACACTGGCTGAGATGTAGAGGCGCATGGGAAAGGTAGTAGGAGTAGTTAAGAATAAGATGGAGAGAAGTGCAAGAAAAATAATTGTGGCTAATTAGAGGTATTCAAGTTATCGTCGAAACTTTGTTGCTTGTCGTTTTGCATGTTAGTTCTCCCTATCGACGAGGAGCATCGCGAGACTTTATAGCAGTTTTCCATGACCACATCTGAGTATAAGTAAGGAGATATAATCCTGAATCATATGAATCTCATGGATTATGATATTCACGCTAATTGTATGATGTAGGACTATCCTTTTGTTCTATACATTGTTTTAAAGGGCGAGCAGTGCACTGGACCATGATTGGCTAGAGCTTCGTTCAGTAAGCCCAAAGTAGACGTCCATAATAACCACGACGTGCTCAGCCATGTCAGCTTCAGGGGTCAGATTGATCCTGGCTCGAACTAGAGTCCCTGGTACATATGGTCAAAGGAAGATAAAGCCACAATCCTTTGAGCGTAAAAATTTAGGACATATTGCCTTCGTACACTAGACTACAAATCTCGACACCCCTCGTATGCTCTCGAGGCCCAAAGCCAACACGCTCCCAGTTTCAATTCCATCTCAGCACAAATGGTGAGCGCGCAAGAAACGACCAACTGAGCCTGCATGTGTTCCAGCATACACGCTAGGCAAGGATCAGTCATACTGCCTACAATTTCTGTTACCTACGACAACTATGGGAACCAGTAGTTCAAGACGGTTTCATCGTAAATCGAAGAATGGCTGTGGGCAGTGTAAGAAAAGGCGGGTAAAGGTAAGAGATTCCCATTTCGACTAGCCCAATGAAGGCTTGCCCATCTGTGGACAAAAGGTTAACCCTTGTTGTTCAGTGCGACATGAAGACCCCGGTTTGCTCTCACTGCAGGAGACGGCGAGAAGAATGTAACTACAAGGACGGAAGCAGCAGTCAAATGAGACCTGTCCAGTATGTAATTTGTGAACGTGTTATACTAACACTCTTACTGACTAAATTTTAGGTGTTCCTGGATTGAGGCAGCTGCTGTCCCGGCGCGTACCGCCACAACCTCGAACACCAGTGCTACGGATCCTGATGCAATCTTAACCCATTATATAGATTTTACATCGAGGGAAATGTGGTTACTCGGACATGATAGGGAAGAAGAGTTTAATCCGTGGCGCGACGAAGTAGTCCCCCTACTTCAGAATCTCCCCTTTCTTTACAAAATAATTATGTCGCTTTCAGCCCTACACATCTACTACTGCATCTCCAGTACTCCTACCAAGTATAGAGACTCAGTAAAGCCACCAAGGGTTGATGGAAATCTGCGCGGTTGTGGCGACAGTAGTCACAAGCTTGTCTCTTCCACGTATGCCCCCGAACCATTCAACCTAGACTCCAGGGAAAAGAGCCTCCTCTTTACCCAGTCGTCATCTTCCGATATACTCACCATCGCATATTCCAATCACATCCTCGGATCGAGAAACTTCCGCCGAGCGGTGCCGTCTGTAGATGCAGATAACTGGGTTGCCGTAATGGCTTTCACAATCGCTGTGCTGGTTTTCTCTCTTTACAACTGTCAGCAGAGCACCACGTTCTCCGGTGTAGTAACGGGCACCTTGACGGCGTTGCGGGGTGCAGGCGTCATGGGCAACGAGCTCAAGCCATTCTTCCTAGGCAGCGGCGCCTTCAGGGAGTATCTGATGAGTCGGGCTCAGAGATCGGCGCCCAAGGTAATAGATCCCGCGATTTTGTTGGCGTTGGCACATTTGAGGACCATCAACGAAGAGCGGAAAGTCACGGGTTCCAGCGAGATAACCGAGCAGAGTGCCTGCGCCCAAGCCATCGATTCGCTGCAGAGATGGGTGGTCCTCGTCTCGGGCAAGCCCCGCACCTGGGCCCATTATGTGTGGTGGCCAGCGGATGTCCCGACCAAGTTCATTGATTTGGTGAATGAGAAAAATCCCGTAGCGCTGCTGGTGTTCGTATACTGGTGTGCGGTACTTGACCGCGCGGACCGGAAATGGTTCTGGAACGGCTGGGCATCCAAGGCTGGTGGCGTGGCAATGGCAGAGATGGGTCCTGGAGTAAGTTTCTGAATCTCGACTTCTCTTCTGCACATATTTCTATCTTCTCATCCCCAGCTTCCCCGCTGTCGCCTAGTTAAGAACTGCCAAACTCCAGCCTCATTTTGCCCTTGCACTGACTAACTGTGAAAGTGGTGGGATCAAGGGCTAGAGTGGCCTCTACAAGAGCTGGGACTCTGTCGAGGCTCTGTTAAGATTGGGGACTTGTCCGAAGGGGAGATGCTTGTGCGACTGTAAGGTACCTAGGTATCATATAACCATCATCAGATCTCTTGGGTTAATTCTAGAACACATATTAGCCGCCGAAGCTGGAATAAGTATATTATAAAATAGAAAATCACCACCTGTCGGGACTAGGCTGTGGGTAGCAGCGTAATATGACATATGGTGTCTTCCTATAGCTGAGTCTTTCACTATATGCATAAATCATCTCTTTGTCTTCTTATAACATCACCTATATCTGTATTAAGATTAATGTATTTATATGAGGCTAGATGGCAATGAGGTACGGTAGGTTTGTAGTGGCATGTATAACGAGGTTAACAATAATATTCATTCTGTTTCTATTGGTAATTATTAGACGGAGTGCTACAAACGACTGCAGCGCCGAGTAATGCGAGCAGCAGCATAATTGATCCACGCCAGCTCCCACTTAATTTCAATATATATGAGTTTCTAACAAGCTCCTCTTATTAATACCTCAATGAGCGTTGCTTATAATTAGGGTTGCCTAGCATTCAGAGGCTTTTGGCCCTGTCTTATCAATCTCCGTAACCTTTTCAAGTTCTTGGGTTGTTAGCATCTGAGGATTATTGCCTAGTTCCGTGTGTAGGCAGAAAGTTAGAAGTCAGAGAAGAACTAGGTCTACAATTGTTAGTGACTCAGTTACCAAGATTTCCCCAAAGTCAACAACACAAGTAACATAACAACTCGATAAATTTGTCTGTTGAAACAGGAATCATGGTTGCTGCAAAGATGAATACAATCGTCCTCTTGATCAAAAGAAGAAGAAAAGAAATCTAAAATGCAGTTTCTCATCTTGTTGACAAGTAGACTAGGTCTAGACCCTAGGCTTAGCAACTGGTGTTATGCGCGGCTGAATTCACTGTGTCTCCATAACTCTCTCATTGCTCTCCCCTCTGACGTAGGGTGATATATCTCGTAAATCCACTATCGGTCCCATAACTCAGTTGGTTAGAGTGTCGTACTAATATTATAACTAAAGTTATAACATGGGTGATGCGAAAGTCGTGAGTTCAAGCCTCACTGGGACCAAATCCTTTNCTTTTTTATATATAAAAAATGGCTTTCCTGTATTTTCTAGTTAGTCTTTGGGGTTCCAAAGGCAGGGGGGTTGGCGGGCTCTGATGCGAGCAAAGAATAATAGTCACGTACTTATAGGCTCTTTATAGTGTGCAATTAGAAGGATTCAACTGTAGAGCAGGTTGTAATATAGGAATCCCTCTGCATTTTTACTACATCCTATATCCTTACTCGAGCTAATCTTTCAAAGGCCGATTGGCGCTAGTGAAATCTTTTTAAGCGCCGAATTATATAGCAGGTAGTTTATTCTACCATCTAGTTGCAGGATCAGGTCACTTCATCGTTTCTAAAAATATACAGTTCACTAATCACGTTGCACATAGATACTATAGCTCCTACATTGTCTCTCCCTTGGGCGTCTATAATTATTCGGATTAAGAATTGATTCGCTAAGTATTAGTGTTTCTACAACGGTTTTTATCAGCAACAATGTGTAAACTCGCCCTTGCATAGTCCAGCAGCTCAAATTAGTATCCAAACTAGTTGAGATAAAGCCCTTGGGAGATGAACATAGCAACACGCCAGGTATACATAATGAAGGAATATCCCAATACAAAGGCCTGGATTTGGGCGGCTTCTTTNTTTTTTTTNTTTTTTTTTTACTTATTTTCGCCTTCAGACACAGTCGACACCTAAGCTCTTCATCTAACAGCTACCATTGGATAAGCTTACTCATCAACTATTCAAAACCTTCTACCGACAAGATGATAGACCCGAACAAGCCGAACCCGAAGCAGAAAGTGTTCTGGGAGTGCTCTGAATGCGGGTTATACAATCTCGATTGGCGCAAATTTTGTGAGAATAAGACTTGCAATCACCACCGGTGCCTTGGTTGCACAAATCATATCGATCGTTAGTCATCATTTCAATCAGGATATATATAGTAAGAGTTGCCCACTCGGTCGTTATGAGGATCAACAGAGGAATCCATATTCGCTAACAACATCAATAGCTACGCAAATGGCCTAGGTTTAAGAAGGAAGCGACAACTAGTATGACGGAGCGGGTGAATAATCCTTGAAAGATTGCATTCATTCAGCCTTAAGTGATTTTCCTATCACTGCCCCATGGCCTCTTTCGGCAAGGTTACAACAAGGGATTTGGATTATTAGCAAATAGCGAGGATTTTAGTGACTAGTAGTATCCTATCTAATACCCTCCCTAGATTAAACACCACGTTTTTCATTTTGGTATATAGACTGTTGTTTTCTTCTTACTGCTAGCATTAAAAGCATGACTAGTAACAAGACTGTGCGCTAATTACTACACTTCAGTCAACAGAAATCTTGTACCGAGTGTCCAATTTCAGTAATATTGCTTTTCTCCAAGTACAGACTGACTAACTAACCAGTGTTGCGAGTATAAGAGAGTGCCAAGTATGTACGTTACCTACCTATGTTACCTCCGTGTATCGCCAAGACCCCCCTATTTCCTAGACCACCCAGAGACTGACTCCC
>JAPESX010000656.1:0-15681 GCA_029590615.1 Nemania bipapillata | reverse complement strand
GATGCGGTCGAAGTCGGCGATGGTGCTTAGACGATGCGCGATAACGACGAGGGTGCTGTCGCCGAACTCCTCACGGATGGAGCGCTGTATAAGTGCATCGGTTGCCATGTCAACGGCCGAGGTTGCCTCGTCGAGGACCATGACCTTTGGCCGTGAGACGATGGCACGAGCTAGACATAGTAGTTGCCGCTGTCCCTGCGATAAGTTTAATCCACCCTCGGACACTGCGCTTGATAGGTTCCGGAAGATGTTTATGTTTTTCCGGCTTGAGTCGCTCGGTGCGGCGGAGACGGGTGTGCCCGGAGAAGTATCCGTCTCGGCCTCCGAGATTAGGTGCACACGCGCCAGTGAGTCGAAGAGCTCCGCATCCGTGTGGTTGTCGAAGGGGTCGAGGTTTGACCGCACGGTGCCGCTGAAAAGCACCGGGTCCTGCGGGATGATGGCTAATCGGCTACGCAAGTCGTGTAGGCGGATCTTGGAGATATCTAAGCCGTCAATGAGGATGCTGCCCGACTGCGCTTCGATGAAGCGGAATAGGGCCAGCGTCAGCGAAGACTTGCCAGCGCCCGTGCGGCCGATGACACCCACACGCTCATTCCGCTTAACGGAAAAGTTAAGACCCTTAAGAACGGGGGGAAGGTCTTCTGCGTAGCTAACGACGAGGTCGTTGACCTCGACACGGCCTTCCGTAGGCCAGGCGGCGGGAGGCCGCACGCCGGTAAGGTCTTCGGTCGGGAGCTCCGTATACTCCACAATACGCTCTGCCGCATTCATCTCCAGCTCGGCGTTGGCGTAATGTCTGATAGTCCACATGATGTATCCAGAAAATTCTAGCGCAAACGAGAGTGCAAACCCAGCAAGAGCAGAGTCCATCTCCGGGCTAAGGAGGATAAAAAATGTGACGAAGGATGCAAAGAAACTACCGACAACGGACATACGCCAGCCCATCCAGCGATTGAACAGCCATAGGTGCCATGTCGTGACTGTCCAGTCGTCGAGTCTGCGGTACATGCGTTCAATGTAGGTCTGCGATTTGTTAAAGGATCGGATGGTCAGCACGCCCGTGAGCGCGGACCCGAATTGCTCGAAGACGGGCGACTTAGTAATTGACTCCATTCTCTTCACCGATCGGGCAGCGTGAAGGTATTGATTGGCGAACATGAGCGAGATGCCGAGTAGAACAAAAGCCAATAAAATAACGACAGGTGATACGAATAGACCAGCCACCACAACACCAAGGAGATTGAGGAAAGCGTTGGCAGCGAAGGCTACGGCATAAGCGAGATGTGTATCGACCGAGTGAAAGTCAGAAGTGAATCGGTTGAGGATGCGTCCTACTGGGACAGTGTCTAGCCATCGCAATGGAGCTCGGAGTATGATGAAGTTAAGCCGGGCAAATAGCTCTCGCGAGGCTCGGATAGATCCGGTAAATATGTAATACCACCGAATGGTGGAGAGAAACGAGGCCACGACGGAGAGGACAATGTAAACGGTTAGGTAGAAACCAATACCACGGCTCGGGTTAACGGTCATGGGCGTGGCAATATGGTTCATAGCAGTCTGTTGGAGTGTGTATTGGTACGCATATGCCTGGGCGTTTGTTGGTAATTGCGTATCATCATCATCCTCGTATATGCCCGTCCAAATGCGAAGCCACCACGACCGACCGACCGTGAGAGCCTGTACAACGAGAAACAGAAGGATAGCGCCAGTCCAGAATGGCCATGAACCACTATACTTAAGATATGCTGAGTAGACCTGGATCTTTATCGCACCCTCTTCTTTCTTTTCTTCTTCGACGAACTTTCGAGGTTGGTGGGCTTTGTCAGCAGGCTCCTCGACTGTTTCGATATCAATTTGAGAGACTTCTTCAGAGTTAACTGCAGTTAGGGCCTCCTCATCTCGAATTTCTTCTTCAAGTCGAATTTCCTCTTCTCCTTGCTCGTGGTTTCGAATTTGCTCCAGAGTCCCCGTTTCTTCTAATTCTGATACTAGTCCGGCGTGAAGAATACGGCCTTCTCCTAGCTCAATCAGGTATTTCGTCTTTGACTCACATAAAGCGACATGATGAGTGACTAGTATACGAGTGCGCCCCACTCCAAGCTCGCCGTTGAGACACTTCTCGAAAATGTGTCGACCAACATGAGCATCAACAGCACTAAATATGTCGTCTAATACCAGTATACCGGCACGAGAGTAGATGGCTCGTGCAAGGCTGTATTCATGTTAGCTTTTTTTTTCCGGGCTTACATTCGCTACATCAAAGTGGACGCTATGGAAGCATGTCAGAAAATCAACTTACGTGATTCGCCATTTCTGGCCACCACTGAGGTTAATTCCATTGGCACCAATTTCAGTTTCGTCTCCATCGGAGAACATTTCAATATCTTTCGTCAGAGCACAGACCTCAATAGTTTTCCTATATCTGCGGGGATCATATGGTAGGCCAAATATAATATTATCCCTGACTGTAGCATTTTCGATCCATGGGATTTGTGCAACGTATGCAACAGCACTTGGAATGATCCAGTTCTCTCGATTTGCCTTGCTATCATGGCGCTCGTGGAGGGGAGGCGCGCGAGGCTTGGAAATTGTGCCAGATAGGAGGTCAACTTCGCCCAGAATAGCCGCTAGCATGAGGGATTTTCCACTTCCGGTTTTGCCAGATATTACGGATAACTCTCCCTTAGGGAACTTGACATCGACATGCCTCAAGATAAACCTGTCCGGGTCCTCTTCACTATCGGTGGCTTTGGTGTCAGAGGGCCAGGCGATTGAGGCATTGTCGAATGTAATCTCATCAGCCTCAAGTGTGATTTCGGAAATTTCAGCTCCTCGCAAGTAGGCGTCAATGCGCTTGATAGAGACCCAGGCATCAAGGAGATCGGTAGTCAGCTCAGGAATGATGGATAGCGTAAGCTCGAGCGCTTTAAAGACACTGAGACTGACAAAGGCAACCGAGGGGGTGAGTGACCCGTGCAGGGCGGCGTAGACGGCGAGAGACACTGCAGCAAGCAGAATAGGACTCGTGATCCAGCAGGCGAAGAGCATAACGTCGTATCGGAACGCGTCCCAGACACAAGTCAGCTCTCTTTCTCTGACCGACCCAATTTTCTTTTCCCATTGAGGCTCGAGAGCAGAAAACTTTATCTGGCGAATTCCCTGGAGAGCTTCGGAGACAATGCCCATCTTCTCGTCGCGGACATGCATCAACCTATCTTGCGCATCGGAGTATTTCTTGGAGAAATAGATATTAACGGGCGTCACCACGAGCATAGTGCCAAAACCTGCCACAAGCGACTTCCAGCCCAGAAGATCGAGGAGAAACACCAAGGAAACGATCATCTTGAAGAGGGAGGAAGGGAAAATCCAATTGAAATTTGCAAAGTCAGAAACGCGCTTCGCATCCACACCGATCAAGTTCACGGTGCTCTGCTTGTTCTTGTTGAGTACATCTGCTTCATTCTCGCTAGTCTCTTCAACTTCGGGCTGTCCAATGTGTCCCTCTGTCGTAGTTTCGGCAGTATCTGTAGAAGTCGTCGATGTCTTTTTCTTGCTTGCTTCTTTCACATCTTTCCGTCTCATTGCTTTCTGGAAGATGAGAGCGGACAGCTGAGCACGGATCGGTATACATATGTCCGCCCAAGAGAGCCAGAAGAGAAGTGTTTCAACCCATGACCCAGCAAGGATCACTACCATCAGCCAGATGGCCCACATCCAACCTTCATAGCCAATACGTTCGTAACCTTGCCGTTGTTCAAGGAGATGTAGTAGCTGTAGTACAACCCACTGCGGTGCGAAGTTTAGTACAGCAGACGCCAAGCTCATAGCCCATTGCAATGCAAACGCCCATTTATGCGCCAAGATAACGGATATCCAAAGCGGATGGCTGAAGTCATGACTTTCCCACTCGGCTGTGGCATCTTTAGATCTCGCGATGTGATTAGGTCTCGGGAGGTCAGATAAATCGAGATTTTTCTTCTTCATAGCTAGCCCAAGAACATTAGATGTCCAGCTCCAATTGTATCTACTCCATGCCGAGACGGTGTAGAGCCGATCAACGAGCTCGCCTTCATAGAAAACGTCAGGTCGCCGAGGGATCGTCAAGCTCGCAAAACCTAGAGTCACAACAGTTACAATTTCAGCGACGCGAAGAGCAAAAACTAGACTATCATGCTTCCACAGGCGAATGACGATATAGTTATCCTGGAACGCCAAGGTGGCGACCAGTGCCAGACAGGAGGCCATAGACCATATGCCCAAATTATATGCGTCTACCGAGTTTCGACTAGCCGTGATACCGACAGCCTGCAAAGTTAAGAAAGCCTGCCAAACCATGTAAGTCTATTGGTGGTAATTATTCCTCGGCAAATTTACTTACCCAGCCTGGCACAGCCAGCCAATTCTCCAAAAACAGTCCATCTCCTCGGCGGTGGGGGGTCAAGGTGGAAACAACAGCGAGCGCGATAGAGATACAGAGTCCGGTTACTGACAATACTAATATTGAGGCTTTCGGAAGCTTGGTACTAAAGGCCTTGACGGCCTCCTTGCTGCTTTGGCCATCCTTGTCTTCATATCCATCAGCCTTGGGAGCCCGGTTGCGTATCTGTTTATTGATATGAATTATTGCGGGAAGGGAGAATGCGGCGACGATGCCTAGGTTCAGGCCCGAAGATAACAATAACGTCTTGTCGTCGGGCATAGCGGGAGATACTCGTAGAGTATGGGCAAAACAAGAATTTGGATTATACGAGGCCGAACCAACGTCTTGGATCTGAGAGGCCCCTGGTCCAGAGCTACCCTTATAAGACACGCACAGGAAGCTAATGGCGTCTGGAATTCTTCAAGACGTTTCGCTGTTTGACTAGCTATTTGCAATAGTGGGCCATTGGAAATGCCAGGCGTCTCGTAAGACAACCTTACCAAACAATGACGATACAAGGAATAAGTATCGATATGCAGTATAAGAGGTGGGATTAGGAGGGGCGAGAGATGACGCGCTATGACGGCGGCAACGTGAATCACAGACCGGTGAGGCGGGTGCAGGCTTGGGTAAGGAATATGACTGTTCAAAAAAAAATAATTGAGAGAAACTGAAAACCAGACGATAGACGAAGACTAAGGATAGACGCTGGTCGCCGATTGACTCATAGTGTGGGCTGGTTACGCGGGCACTGGGTGAGTAGCTCGTGGTAGGATTTAAATTATATTCATCAATCAATCAGAGGGCGTGTTCAGCCTCGAACTTGCCACAATTGGGATGCCAAGCAAGTTAACGTTCCAATGTATCGGATCCTAGAAGGGAAACCTCAGCTTTGACATGCAGAAGATGTGGACTGCGTCACAGGGATTAGAGTAGATAGTTATCAAGCCAGCTTCGCAGAATTCAGGGGTGGATTGGGTTGAGTTCTGACTGGAGACCTATACAGTGGACTAGCTTGGTAGATAGCGTGCATGTACAAGTACAGTGAAGTCTGGGGGCTGACCAGAAAGGGTTACCTACATATTCTGTACCTACAGCACTTTATACTATACAGTGCTGAGGTGCTGTAGTGACTTATCCTATTCACAGTAGTGTATTCCTAGTGCAGTACGCAATTCTAACAAGAGGTAAAATGACTACAGCTGAAATTTTCCTCTTCAAAAGAGACTGTGGAAAAACAAGCCTCGGGCAAAAAAGAAAAAGTCAGGAAGGATGAATCATGATGAGTGGGGAGAACTAATTACGGAGGTATAACGCTTGATTTCTAAGTAGGACCCGCGTGCCCACTAATATAGTGCTGATACGGCATACGAAATACGCAAGCACGATAGAAGAAAGATCAAAAACGGCTCCGCACGTCGTCGCACAATACACAATAGTAGGTATGCGACATGCCACTGAGCACGTATATTTATATTTATATGCCCTCGTACGTAAAGATTGGTAGGACTAAAGTACTTGCACAGTACCGTACCAGACCGGCATATCTATGTAAAGTTGGCAACGAGAAGCCCTAACTCTAACCCGTCTGTACATATAGGTAAAGTCATAGATTGTATGCCTAGTGTAGGCCGTTGTGATGACTCGATACCGCACAACATTCGATTCTTGGTGGCTTATGTATTAGCTAACTACCTACTCACACCAGGTAGATATTATGTATAGGTATAGGTATGTACTACGGAATACTGTAGATATTTGGCCGACCCGCGCCGCGAGGAGTCTACGGAGATTATGGAGCCTGCCGCTGAGACCTCATCTTATTTGGTATTAGACCGGGTAGATACATATACCACCTCTATAGTGAATGGTGACAGTAACCAATAATCATGCGTCTCCGATTAAAGACAGGATCAAAAACAACAATTAGAATCAAGTAACTATCCAATAACCATTCCTTACTACAAGGCTGATAACACCTTATGGATATGAGTAGGGCGTTAAGACCATCTCAATACAGCTTGCTAAACCTTCATAGATGATAAAAAAGAGCCAGACAACTACGTACTCTAAATTAAGTAATTGACATATAAGGGGTTTGAGGTTGTCAATTGGGACATAGCTCCCCTCTTAGACATCTCGCACTACCATGTCTGGTGTTACTTGTAGATAGTTACTCAGGTGTTCCTTATTCTATATAGAGACTGGGAATAGAGAGAGATCGAATAGGTACTCCGATTGATCGATCGTCTTGAGATAAGGGCCATCTTGGTTCGACGAGGTGTTCGTCAGCATCCCACCTATCTAACTGTTTAACTAACTAGGTAAGTAGGGGAACAACACTAAACCATCCTGAATCCGGGTAAAGGAGCACCGTCGATAGTGCAAACATCAAGATGCCGCATTATCAAACGTAGTTTAGAATGGCTGATAAGCTGCATTAGAGCAAACGTCTCATGCATCATTCTACTTACCCCAATTAGTGCCCTACTATATGCGGTTGCAGCACACACAGTATTGGAACTTCAGAGGAGTCATGCAACCAGGCAACCGGGGCGATTGTGCATTACCGGCACTTAGTAGATGATGATGATATGGTATGCATACCACGCACCTGCGTTGAATTTCATACCCTGCAACGTAAGAAACCTGGGGATTCTCTACACACCGCCCTCCTATGAGGCATATAAGCATCGCAAGGATATCTCAGCCAGTTAGACAGTCCAAAATCGATGGCCGATGCGAGAATGCACGTATAAACTGCGGTGAGTGGGGAATATGACATACGAGAGGCTACCTATGGAACTACTATTCTTACTTGACAAGGAACCACGAGACAATGGATGAAATATGGCATGAGGAGTTTAGGAAGGTAGGATAGTTGCATCCGAAGAGGAGAGAGCTCAGGCGAGACGGGAGCAAGGAAGAGAGAATGGAAGAAAGGGACGCAATAAGGAAGAATATATTCAACAAATAACGCCCGCCTGGTAAGGTTCACTTGCTGTGGACCAGGAGGATGCGTGTAGCACATACCTACATGTAGATAGATGGGTAGTATCCAAGAAGCAAATAGAGGAAGCCATCTCGGATGATTCGGTTTTGATCACCAACCACCAATCCGATCCTAGTGACGCGATCGATGTTAGACTGAAACATTTCAGTCAACTTACCGTTGCATGTGGCTTAAATCGGTCCGTTCAGCGAATCGGTAGAGCATCTCTCTGTGGTCAGACTCCCCATAGACAGTAGTTTAGACTACTCCTTACGTATATGTGCAGCTAGTTGAACAGTGCTGTATCATGTGTTGCTTGTGATAAGTACCAAGTAGTTCTCGTGACTGCTCACGGCTCTCAATGGCCCTCAATGGCCAAGACGGCTGCCGCGATTCGTACCAATCAGAGGCAACTTATGAGTACCCTATAAGACAGGATCATCTTCTTCCTGCGCGGCTCGAAGTGGCTTGCATTCCTGGTTGATGTCTAAAGTCTAAACCTGAAGCCCGGGCCATGTATCATACGTGCGACGCCGAGGTTTGAGAATAATGTCACAACTGCTGCTTACCTCAATGTATTTCCTGTAACTGAATGGTGTGCACGTTAGGTAAGTGACAGCCAGTAGCATACATGTAGTATTACCGATGCTGTTCCCTAGAAAGGTAACACCAACGCCGGGGGGGAGATGATAGGCTCTCTGAGTACGGAGTGCGGTGGTTACAACACCTAGGCAGTACAGGCGGCGACGGCGGCGGCGGCGGCATGGTCAGGACGTTCTATAGGCTATACCTAAATATTCTGTACTATAGCCTGCCAGAGCAGTCAATGGGTAGCCTTGCACGATGATTGGCCAGAACGCGGTTGAACGCGCCCCATTGCTTCCCCTCGTGCCCCAATGCTTCCGCTGGAATCCCTAGCATTGCTCCTTAAGCACGGGCACTGTTTAACTTCAACATCCGATGCAAGATAGATTAGGTAAAGGATGGTGGTTTCACCTACTGTACTTATCTCTATCCTGGCTACCTATTTTGTACCTACCTACATACGCCTAAGCTGCTGCACCTACTTTACATAGACTAGGTATTCTATAGGTAGGTTAGCTTGCTGACATCCTCATTCATCAGTACCGCCATCAACAAACGAAACTGAAAAAGTCAACTCGCTTCATTCATCGTCACCTGCCACCTTCGATCACTTTAATTACCCCCGTCCAAGTCTACGACACCTCTAGCCAATTCTAAATCTATTTTCTGCCTCGTAATAATTCACCCTCGTGCCTCTCTAAGGTGGTCCCGCACTTGCAGCTCTAACTCTACCCTCGACAATAACGCCGCCGACTACGTTGTCTATCAACCTTTTCGACATCTCAAAAGTGCAACGACACGGCTGTGGGAAAACCCCTACTTAAAACTACATTGCGCCAGGGACTACATTTGCAGTTTGCCAATCTATCTATCTCGCTTTTTGTCATTTTCTGCTATCAAAAAAAAAGATATAACAGGCCGGGGCTCTTGCTTTGTACTACGTTTCCATTCCTTACTCGAACTGTCTCCCTCCTTGCGCCTTGGGTTGTAAGCTCCAGCTGCTCGATCTCGGTCTGTAAGCATACGAGCGACCTTTACCTCCTCTTAGCTCAAGTCGGTTTGACTAGGCTTGTCCACTTGTCGATACGCTTTATCCTCCTGCCGGCCCTTCGGCCTCTTATCTCGATCCCCCGCCACATCAAACCGCCAACCGCCCCATGCCTACATCTTGTGAGACGCCACCACCATGAAGTCAACTCCCCTCATCATCAATTGGCATGAGAAGAATGCCCCGATCTACTCGGCCCACTTCGAACCACACGGCAAGGGGAGATTAGCGACGGGAGGAGGAGACAACAGCGTGCGCATCTGGAAAGTCGATGGTGAGGGAGAAGATCGCCGGGTTGAATATCTATCTACACTAGCAAAGCACTCCCAGGCCGTCAACGTCGTTCGCTGGGCCCCGAAGGGCGAGACCCTCGCATCTGCTGGCGACGATGGAAACGTGATATTATGGGTTCCCTCGGAGACTCACCACCCAACTACTTTTGGCAATGAGGGTATCGAGGATAAGGAGACATGGCGAACGAAGCAGATGTTTCGTCCTACAGGTTCCGAAATATATGACCTTGCCTGGTCGCCCGATGCCATGTACTTCATTATCGGTAGCATGGACAATGTAGCTCGCATCTACAATGCCGGTACTGGTAGGTTTCCGTGTCTTGATTCCGAGCCTACTTAATGCTAACGATATCGCAGGCGTGCTAGTTCGCCAGATCGCCGAACATAGCCATTACGTCCAAGGCGTCACTTGGGATCCCTTGAACGAATATATCGCAACTCAGTCGTCTGATAGATCCGTCCACATATATTCTCTAAAAACAAAAGACGGCCAGTACACATTGACGAACCATGCTACCGAGACTCCCAAAGTGGCCAGTCATGCAAAAATGGATATGCCTCCCCGCCGCATCTCATCCAATAGTCCAGCACCTCCAGACCTGAATTACCGCTCCCAGCTTGCAGCTTTAGACACGCCATCTGCATCAATCGGATCTCCAGTACTCTCGGCGCCAGGAACACCGCAGTCGGTGCCCTTACCAATGAATCCACCGAGCGTAGTCAGTCACAGCAGACGATCTTCATTTTCCTCCCGCCGATCTGTATCACCAGCCCCATCATTACCACTCCCTGCCGTAATGCCTATGGCGGCCGAGGCTTCTCCCAAACCAGGCTATATCAACAGTATTGGGATGAGGAATGCAAACCTCTACGCCAATGAGACTCTAACGTCCTTTTTCAGGCGCTTGACATTTACTCCAGATGGCAGTCTTCTTCTAACACCTGCCGGGCAGTATCAAGTCCAACATCAAGCAGATGGCCTTAAACCTACATTTGAAGTGATTAATACAGTCTATATTTACACGCGAGGCGGTATCAATAAACCTCCTATCGCCCATTTACCAGGCCATAAGAAGCCCTCTGTTGCTGTCCGATGCTCACCTATCCCTTACACCCTTCGGCAGAGTCCTCCCGTTACCCAGCATATCACAATAGACACCTCATCAGCCGAAGATCCTATCCCAGCACTGCCCGAGCCAATATCTAAACCGTCTCCGGCAATTATGGACCCACCTCCTCCGCCAACATCTTCATTTTCTGAGGCCGACAAGTCAGCATCATCAAAACCACCGAGCATAGAAACAAATGCGTCCACAGCTGGACCTAAACCCACTTTCGCGCTTCCATACCGAATGGTCTATGCCGTCGCGACTCAAGACGCAGTCCTTCTTTATGATACCCAGCAGACAACTCCTATATGCGTAGTTAGCAACTTGCATCTTGCTACATTCACTGATTTGACTTGGTAAGAGTGCTCTCTCTCGAGTTTGTCGCATTTCTAACAGTTTACTAGGTCAAATGATGGTTCGACCCTATTGATCTCTTCCTCAGACGGGTTTTGTTCGACGCTCTCCTTTGACCCAGGCGAGTTAGGCCAGGAATATAAGGGTGAATGGGTGAGCGGTAAGAACGCTTCATCAGTGACGACCGGTGTTACCTCAAATCAGGCTACTCCTTTGCCAACTCCAACATCTGTCTTCGCACCCCCTTCCCCCTTTCCAGGTCATCAGCATCGGAATTCTGCCACTTCGTTCGCAGCTCCGTCGCCACCACCAACGGCATCCTTTGTGAACGTTCGGCCACCATCACCTACCCGATCCAACTCGACGTCATCAGTAGCCACCCAGGTGTCCGTCATGAACAATCCACCCCTCATCGGCGGAAGTGTCCCCAGCATTGCGGCCACGAATTCAGGCAAAGTGACTGGGGTTCCCATTACAACCCCACCGGAGACACCAGGCAGCGCTAATATCGCAGCCGGTATCAAAAGGGACGCAACAGAGAATGAGAAAGATGACACGAGCACTCAGCAAAAGAAACGCAGGATAGCCCCAACTCTTGTAACTGAACCAAAACCATGAGGGGAAACGGCATGTTTTAAATCTGGGCTTGAAATTGCAGGCAAACGGAAATGGGCGATCTGGGATTGGGGCATATGGTGGAGTTAGGGAATACATGATACATACCATCATGGCGCTGGGCAGCCAAATCCGCTGTTACCATTGCGCGTGTCTACCTATTTGTGTACTTCGGGGCAGGATACACAAGTTGGCTTCTCATCACCTTCGAGCGGGACCTATTGGATTTTGATTTATTTCCTCTAACTTACCCCGTAGTGTATGTACACGTGCACAGATGGTTCAACGGTTCAACGCCGTAGTACTGAAGTTGAGAGCTCAGGAGATGCATCCAATGGCTATCCTTTGTGATCTCATGGGCAGCGGCTATTGAGCTATAACCGTAGCACTTTTCTTGTTATAATGAGAGGACATCTGTTCGTACTTTCTGTTTCTCCTTCTATCTCCTAATCCCCCTTTGTTATTTTCGCTTCAGGGGACAAAATGGTGAGGGCAGGATGAGGGATTTAGAAACAGCAACGGCTATAGGGACAAGAGCGAGGCTGTATTGAAATTATAGAAAGCCTATTATAATAGATTTCGCTACGTAATCAGTGTTCTTGTTTGCGCGTAGCATGTATATCTCTTATTGCACATGGTTAGGGCATATACATGCAGTGCACGTATACTCTATTCCCGAGGTATCGACTTAGGTGGGTAGGTAAAGACAGCATCCGGGTTAAGAGCGAACTATATTTAATACAACTATGATGTCGTAGATTACATCCCCATGTTCTACATCTATTGAAGAGGGGTTGATGAATGAGGAATTTTTATGTTTGTTCATTTTGTTCTTTAATAGGGTCATGCTTAGATATCTTTTATGAGGCATATATGCCTAAAGCATCTAAAGATGGAGGGTACAGTAATGAGACCAGAACCCGATCATCCTTTCGATATTTCTTTCAGATGCTCTAATTATGACATTTTTAGAATATATTGTTTCAAAAATCTACCCTAGGTACTTACACGAAACTTGTTTCTACAATGAAATCCGGAGTCTTACTCGGGATAAACGTTAGCTTCGCAGGCATTGCGGCGTTGACTTCGTCGGCCGTAATCGGGTAGTAGCTTGTCATGTGAACCATTTTTATCTTAGGTCATTTAGCTAAAGATTGATACAGTAGACAAGAGAAAGTGAGTGGTTGCTATATGTATCGTCATGCTACCAAACAGCAAGGGCGGGATTGTTTCTCCACGGGGAGACAGAGACGAACAAAGATGGGTCTTGTACTGTAGATTGTAGAAAGTCATTGTATAGTTTTGGTATGAATTAGATACAACTCGGCTCATTATTAACGTTGGCTAAGCCTCTTACCTATGCACGCCGCCGTGTCTAAGAAGGTTTCGCGTGATAAAATGCTATTAGACGTACGATATATTACTAGACCTATTTATTGCACTGCAACTGAGTAAGATAGCTGATTCGCTGCATATAACTGTGTCAGGTGGCCAAAGCAGGTCAGCAAATGACACTCGAGTATCGAGGCACAAAACTATCTTAAGTAGGAAATACCAATTATTTGCTATATACCAAGTATAGGGCCGCAAGCCTCATCGGCGCGTTGCATGGTGGCGTTTGGCGTATAGGCTAGTACCGGAGAAAAAAGGTGTTACATGAACAGTATTGGAGGAAAATGGGTTCACAGCCTTCATATTTTCGAATGCCAGAAGCGGGCTGGGGAAATGAGCAATATGATTGGAGCACTAGATGATTCAAAATGATTCGAAGAGATGTTCGGGTTGGGGTTGCCGGATTCACACATGAGAGGTAATAAGTGTCGTACCGGGCAATGCATCCAAATGATGTTCACGAGTAAAATATCCTATGTTGACTTGTGGTCTTGTTTTATAGGTGTTTCTTTCTTATATATCTACATACCAGTAGAGAGCTTCCATGTATAAGTCTTGCGGGTAAATCGTTTGTTGGCATTGCTCTCGCATGAATAGTCTCTTTTACTTTAGGTAGGTAATAGAACTATGGAGTATACAAGTAGGACTAGGTATTAGCTCTAATGCGGATGTGGCTACCTAGGTAGCTAATGATGGCGTTCGGAAGACTCGGGAGGTCTAGTGTAACATGTGTTGGCACTTGACATTTGACATTGGCGTTGGCATGGCTTAGCTAGCTTTCTAGTCAGGGGCGGCATGTCCAGTGAAAGGCCAAGAAGCGCCCGTGGCTTTGTCCGTCACGGTAGGGCAGGATGTCTTTCAATGGCCCGGCCACTTAATTGGAATGTATGTTCCACCGAAACGCGCGCTCGACACGGAGGAGACGGGTACACCGTAGGCAGCAAGATATGTAGAGATATGGGTTTGCATAGGTTATATTTTCCGACCACGACAATATAGTTATATAGTATGCAGAACAAATGCACTGCGGGTATGCCGTGCGTTCTGTGTGCATGTACAGAATAGGTACAGAATTAACTGGGTATTAGTCTAGTCTACAAGTAAGTATCTTCCTAAGGTAGTAAATACAATACCTACTCTAATAATGCAATGCCTCCTTAGTATTCTGTACATGCTGACCGAAAACCCAATGAGCGAGTCAAACCCAGCGAAACACTGCCTCGAAAACAACAGCTGAAATCCTCCTGTCGTTATATCCCCGTGGAGGCAGCCTGCATTTTTCTGGGGCACTATATGAATGACTGCAGGTCAATCTATATCGGCATCCTTTTGGGGGTTTAATATGCTGTTCGACTTGTTTGATGAGGTTGCAACGAGGACCCATTTCGAGCCCCGAATAAAGCAAACCCCGGCTCGACAAGCGCTGGCAGATAGGTACATAGGTAGATACCTACCCACCTGTCTATGTAGATATAGCTTTACCTACAGTAGTTCCCTGAGACAGAGTGGATGAGGCGAGACAGAAGTAGTTGGTAGATATTCATTCTTGACAAGACGAAACTGAGTATCAACGAAAACGGTAGTAAGAATGCATTTGGTGGTTGGCTTGTTTAAGGAGTTTAGATGGTAGGTAGTCTAATGTACCGCTGTCATGCAGGGTGGTGGTGGCAGCAGTGTTAATATTATGCTTGATAGTAGAGTTGGGATGACAGATGAAGGGTACGGACCGTCCGGGGCTTCAATGGGACGACGACGAGCAACCAGCCGGCTGTCGGCACATGGCTAGTACTATTCAGTACTTCTCTACCCAGCCAAGCGTTTCATAGTGTACCTACATCTATACATATACATGTAAGTACTGGGGATGCCTCTTACCACGATACGCCAATAGGATACACCCGCAGCCACTCTGGATTGCCTGTCTGGGCTTAGACCTCGGACAGTTCTGCCCTATATGTACGCTAACATTGAACCCAGGTAGGCAGTGACGCCATAATCGAAGAAGGTCCCCTATGTACAGAATACAGTATTGACATAGGTAAGGTAGGTATCTAGACTAAGTGGTAGACTCTCAGCTCTCAACCCTGCATTTATGTTAAGCCAAGCTATGAGCTACCTAAATACTAGTAGGCTGGTCTAGGGACTAGGACTAGGACCTAGGTACTTAAAAGTCACCATGGAATTGGATCAGGTCGATCGTTGGGTATCGTGATTTAAGCTTTGTGTTTGCTTTCTCCTTCTTTCAAGCTTAATCTCTTATTTCGCGTTTGTTATTGTTGTTATATTGCCAATTATTCCGTAATTCTGCTTCGCATTTAGATTTTTCGCCTTCGTCCCTCTTCGTCATCGTCATCGTCGTTGTTGTCGTTGTCTGGCTTGTTGTGAACCTTATTATTGTTACCTGACCCATCCCGGTTCGAGGCTGTCGTGAAAATGCGCTCCTCCTTATCGGTGGCGGCACTACCTCTATCCCTACTCTCGTTAATCCCTACCGCGCTCGCTGCACCAAACGATCTTGTCAGCAATGTGCTAGCCCGAGAATTGGTGCGGCGTGCGGCGCCCGATAGTCCGTCTGGTGATTATGCGCCGGCCACAGTTGACTGCCCGTCACAGAAGCCCACCATCCGGGATGCCGCCACACTCTCACCGTCTGAGGTAGAATGGCTAAAGAAACGCCGAGCCAATACTATCGACCCCATGATGGCCTTCTTTAAATTGGCCAATATCGCCGACTTCGACGCTGCCAGCTATGTTCAATCGAACTCGAACAATTTCTCAGTCGTTCCCAATATTGGCATTGCCGTGTCGGGCGGCGGGTATCGCGCTC
Source organism: Nemania bipapillata (assembly GCA_029590615.1). NCBI lineage: Eukaryota > Fungi > Ascomycota > Sordariomycetes > Xylariales > Xylariaceae > Nemania > Nemania bipapillata. The sequence continues at coordinate 43 of JAPESX010000656.1, read as the reverse complement.
TCATGAACGGCGCCGGATTCATCGCGGCAGCCGATGCGCGGAC
>JAPESX010000655.1:0-15693 GCA_029590615.1 Nemania bipapillata | reverse complement strand
TAGCGCGTCTTCTACGCTTGCGTCAGTCACGACTGTGCCGACGGCGGCTTGAGGAGGGTTTAGGGTCTGCGTTCTGGGGCAGCAGCAGCAGGCATAGCTAGGAAGGTTACTATAACAGTACTCGTAGATTCAATGCGAAGATGGCGTGATATGTGCCTACCTATCTCAGCGTATCTTGGCTGGGACCCTCGAAGCATGCTTTAGCAAAATGGGTGTTCGGTCTTACTCCTTTTTTTTCGCTCATGCTTTTACCCCTCGAGTCGCCTAGGATCGAAACATGATGGAACGAGCTAGAATGCTAGTTCCGTTTGTGATGCCTAATAACTGACTGACGAGTTGCCTCCATGCATCCCGGCATTTTGGAAAAAGATCCGAAGAGACGGATGTTTCCCGCCTATCGATGCTCTGCCGAGCCAATAATACTACGTTCTGCAAACCTGGTTGCGATACCGTTACATCACAGGAAATCTATCTTTGTCTTATATAGTGACCTTACCCCGTCAGATGCTGGTGTGCTACCGCAGCCAAGAAAGTAGGACAGAGATTGCATCTCTAACCCGCATAGATCGAAAAATAAATGAGCAATCATGTGCCTAGTTTCATCTTAACTGTGCAGTTTACTTATCTAAATGGTAGTGTCCAATATAAATCAGCCTGCCAAGTATGCATGTAATCAAGAATCTGCCCTGGCGATATCAACTCGATATCTTGACCAGGTGGTGCGAGAGTGAGAATGTAACTCTGGCTGCAGCCCTTACCCCAGCTTTGGTGTTCTTGTCAGAGATTACCTAATGTCTTGTTCCTCCATTCGTAATCTATCTCTCATGCGGGGCGGAATGTCTCGCCTCCCGAGAGTTGTCCTGGTTCGCGAGGCGCTGGCGCTAAATGAATGGCTAGATCACATGTAGGGCTTGATAGCCCGCCTTTGCCGTTTCGGGGGAGGGGCGGATGGCTTTGGGATTCCCCATGGGATGAATGGAATGTTACCAAGGTTTGGAAGATATCATCGAGGGTATCATTGTTGCATAAGCTTCAGTACATGCGGGATTCAATAGTCTCGGCTCATGCCGGCGCCGTCTTACGTCCTATCCCCATAGTGAGGAAGTTAACACATTCTCGACCGTGAATAGGAAGGAAGGGGAAAAGAGGTAACTAGCACACTCCAGACCTATGGCGTAGCTCCCATTGAAGCTGTAGGCCTAGGCTAGCTCGATATGCTCTGGACTATTCGCAAGGCCGGAAACTCCTAAGCAAGGACAATGGCTGAATTTTTTAACTAAGGTAACGCATCGGGTGGAGACGTGTAGCTAAGTTTAATGAATTACCTTTACCGACATGCCACTTTACTATTGACACTATGGAGCTGCGTTGTTGAACGAGGTTGAGATTTCGATATGTATGTACCTTAGTGTCAAGGATGCGAGTGGCTGAAGCAGGTAGTCAATATTGGTGGGGCTAGAGGAATCATCTCATTTTCCAAGACGGGAGATCCTGTTGTAGTAGCTTCAGCGGCAGTAGTTATGTGACCGAGTATAGACCAGTAGTTTGCGTTTCCCCGTCAATGCTGCAAGGCATGTTGTTTCTGGAGATATGTCGGGCTGTGTATGACACCCCGTCAGCCCCATACCGAGAAGTACAAAAGCAACGGTGGCGTATGTGAGCATGAGCGAAGAGCATTGTGCCATAGGTTGAAACGTCATAGACCTTAAAAAAAAACATAGAAGTCCGATCTACTACGTGGCTTGCAATGCTGGTAGCCATGCGCTTCTCCGTAGTGGCTAGTACCCTGGCGGTCATATCAAGAGTCAACTCGATCAATTTTCCCTTTGAGGCGACGGTGCTCAAGGAAGACGACATCGGGAACTTCTCCGCTATCGCCTTTGGTAACAGGCTCACGGCAAGCCCCGTATACGACGGACCGGAATGCAAGGTCTATCCAGGCACAGTTGACTGGCCACTCGAATCAGAGTGGGCGCGGCTGAACAGCACTCTAAACGGTGCTCTCCTCAAGCCTGTCCCGGCGGCCGCCGTCTGCTATAGCGGCCCTTACCAGAACGCGAACCAGTGCAACTTTCTGCTTCGTAATACCAGCTCCTCGCGCTTCTATATCAATGATCCTCTCACGGTTCTCACCATGTGGCCTGAGGGCGATACGTGCTAGTAAGTCATCCTTAGAGTTAGTTTCTCCTTGTTTCAACGACTTTCAGAGTATAGGATTCCCCTTTTGGGCCGGTATAGTGTCCGGCAGCTCGAAATGGCGGTAACTGACTCTGAGTGTACCAGTGCCTCGGCAAGTACTGCTGGCTTGAGCTGCACGCAAGGCGGGTTTCCTAGCTATGTCGTTAATGTGACGACTGTAAAACAGGCTCAAGCTGCCGTGAACTTTGCCCGTAACAAGAACTTGAGATTGGTCGTCAAGTAAGTTAGATAGTCTACTTGATTGATAATATTGACATCCCGAGAAACGATTTCAGTACGAATCTGGGGCTAACACGTGATAGAAATACGGGCCACGATTTCTTCGGGCGTTCCACTGGGTTCGGAGCCCTCAGCATTTGGACACACTGGCTGAAGCAGTTTGAATTTCTCCCACAGTATAGTACCGGCCAGTATAAGGGCATGGCTGCCCGGGTCGGCGCGGGGCTCGAGAGTTGGGAGCTGTTCGCCTACATGGGGAAGCACAACATGACAGTCTTGGTTGCTGGACCCTATACTGTAGGCGCGTACGGAGGATGGATCACAGGTGGCGGGCATTCGGCGCTAGCCTCTACCTATGGCCTGGGTGCCGATCAAGTGTTATCGCTGGAGGTTATTACTGCTGATGGGAAATTCGTGACGGCTGATGTGAATCAGAATACGGATTTATTCTTCGCATTGCGAGGAGGCGGAGGGAGTAAGCGTCGTTTTTTTACCAGACAACCAAGACACTCTACCTCGACGATAACAATGAGCTAACAAGGGCTTATACGATCTAGGCACATATGGCATCATCACTTCGGCTATTGTGAAAGCTCACCCTACAACATCCGTCTTGAGCTCCTCGCTTACCTTTTCGATTCAGCCAACAGCTAACTCCCCCGCTAACGTTACGGAACCTTTCTGGGCCGCGTTCGACACATATCACAAGTTCGGACTCAACATTGTTGACAACGGGGGCACGGCATATAGCTATGTGACACCTATCCAACCCCAATCAGGGAGCACTGCTCCAACTGGGGCCAGTTTCTCTGCCACCATCGAGATGCCAGGGATGTCAGCCACACAGCTAGCTATGTTCGTGAAACCGTTGTATGACCGTATTGCCGCACTCGGGATTAGGACCCCCGCTCCTAGCGTGACACAGGCTTCGAACTGGCAAGATACTAGCCACGGAGTTGGAGACACGCCCGGTAATGGCGGACGCTTTGCTAGCCGGATCTTCCCTCGAGTGAGCTTCGAGAACCCAAGTCGTTTCGCTGTTACACAGAGGGCCATCCGAAACACTGTTGAGGCTGGTTATGTATTCCATGGGATTAACATGGCACCAAGTCTCGATGTGGCAGGGTACCCAGGCAACGGCAGCGCAGTGAATCCGGCGTTCCGCACCGCAGGTGAGCTTCGGTCTCCCATAAATAACATTCTTTTATGCCTAGGTCATGTTACGGGTAGAGTGTGGTCTACTCTGGATGGACCCCATGCCTTCTGCGAAGACACTTTGCATATCTCCGAAACCTATATATTCTTCTCAGAGGAGACATAGCTGACTTATGATATTGCAGTCATGCATGCAGACATCTTCGAGGGTACCAACTTGCGGGGTCTTTCGGCACAAGGCGTGCGAGATGCCCACGCGCGATTCACCACGTATATGAATCAGATCCGGCAGGCTACGCCCGAGGGCGGTTCGTATGTGAACGAGGCTGATGTTGAGGAGCCAGAGTGGCAGAAAGCCTTCTTTGGTGACAACTACGCGAGACTTGCAGGGGTAAAGGCAAGTTGGGATCCTTGGAGCTTGTTTTATGTCCCCGCTGGTGTCGGTAGTGAGAGCTGGGTTGTCAGGGCGGCTGATCATGGCCTACCTACCCAGGATGGGCCGCTCTGTCGAGCCGAATAGAGACGGTAGGTCGAGAGGCAAGAAGTAGATAACGTGAGGACAATGAATGAATGAATAGCTGAGAATGGCCCAAGTTGAGTCCTCCAGTTTCGTACTTACACGGTCATTTTGTAGGTCATTCTTGTCGCTGTCTAGGGTTGCAACGATGGTAGAGTGGCTCGTAAAGGCTCTAGCGGTGTTGTCTCACACTGACTTTTGGATGCTAAATGAAACGAGTATGCATTCCCTAAGCTCTCCTTTCTGAAAAGGCTGCCTGGAGTCATAGGCGGAGAGGCTGAGGATGGGGACATATAAGCCACCCCAATGCAAAGTTATATTCGCTCACACCTAGAATTCATGAAGATTGAATCCCCCCNAGTGACAATGAGTGACAACAGAGGGTGTAAGAAAGCCGGGCTTTGTCAGCTGAGTGCGGCTGCTTAATGCGCTATGACCAGCCACGCCCAGGTCTTGTGCAGGGTGCTTTAGGTGGTGGTCAGTTAGAGACGTCCCTTGGCGAGGCTCTGGGAAATGGTAGGGTAGTAAAAGATGTGATTGGTTCATTCGTGCTGCGCGGAGAAATCACTACAATGGGCGTACAATCGGCACAGAATGTCCCCACTATCTACTAAGGCAGAGTACCTAGTCTACTATAGAGTACCTACGGCACCATTGTCAAGTTCTACAGACCTAGCCTGCATATTTCATCCTCCACATCATCCCTCCTCCAAGCCCTGCTCCTCCATACATACACCACCTGAACTCATATCTTAAACAGCTACTGACACTACATCTCACTACCACTACCACGCTATATATCTATGTGCCTTACCCACCAAGGTTTTTGCCTCGACCTTGTGACTATTCTTTACCCATCGCCACAGCGCGACAGCCTATTTTCCCGCCCAGATAGACACGGAACCCTAACGCTCTCCGTCCAACAGCAGAAAGACGCGCGAGCTGAACCTAGAACCTTCACTGTGTACTTTACCTGCCCCGCCCGTCAAGCTCGACGTACCGTTTAAGCGGCAAGAAAAGTCGAACACAGCGCTTCTCGCCGAATATCGACTGGCTCTTGAATTGAGTAACTAACGGACGAGCCGAGGCGACGCACCTGACCCGCCTACATCCAACGACGATATCAGCACACGGTGACTACCTCTCCTGGAGAGTAATTTTGAATTCGACAACTGCAGTCAGCTAGGCCCATGACCTCAACGCCCAACGAGTCTCGGAGCCCACGCTGTCCCTCCGTCGTCGAATAGTCTACAGGCTGGAGAGCCTGTTCCTGTCTGCTCGTTGTGGCCTTTGCCCTAGGTTAGTGGGATAATCAATCGCCATCCCGTGTGATTTTGCGAGGGGTTCTAGGGGATTCGCATTTCACTCCACTCCCATCTCCCATCTCCTTCTTCCCCCTCGATCCCGTGACCACCACCCTCATGGTCCCTCCGCCTCCCACCCATTCACGATCCGGAACCTTTTCCCCTGTTCCTGCTCAGGGTTTGCAGACGGGCTTGACCCATTCGCCCCATCCGTCACAGACTGGTCCTCTGAGTGCTGGCGCAAGCCCTAGCACTAGCAGCCCGACTACGGGTAATAATAGTTCTCTCACCAAAATCGTTGTCGCTCAGGTCTATCTTCTACTGAGCTCCATCAACAAGGACAAAGACCGTGCGAAGTGGGAGTTGCAGATCGATCAGCTGAACAAGGTTAGTAGATATCCACCGCCCACTTCCAGATGTTTGTGCTTGTGCTTCGCGATCGCGCCGTCGTTTAACCTATGGCATCATGGTTGTTAACTCGCAGTCTTGAAACCCCCTAGCTCCTCGATGATCACGGAATGGAAGTCTTTTCTCGATACTTCACGCGGCTTGTAGCCGGCAATGCCCCTCAAATATTCCCTGGCGTAAATAGGCCTACGACCAATCCTGGCAATTATCCGTTACTGGTGGGCGAGATGGCCAAGATTTCACATAATCTCGATCAAGCATCCAAGATAGCAGAGTCCATCGAGACAGCCAATGAAGACATTTTCCGCGATTTTGACCTCTCTACTTTCATGGAACACTTCAAACTAGATGCTCTCGAGAAAACCATCCTAGCCCTCGCGTTCAAGTTTGGTTCGCGGTCGGATCTAAAGACTAAAGGTTGATCATCCCTTCGTTTGAATCTACAAAATGTCTATTCAAGCTAACCTGTATTTTCTTGTACAGCTGACGCGATTCTCTCCACCAATTTCCCTACCTTCGTTAATATAATCTCCCGACCTAATTATGGCGAACACTCTGATCTCACGCCGCCCTTCATCGCCGCTATTGTTGATCGATACATTCAAGGACACCCACCCAATTTCAATTCCGCCGCTAAGCACGAACTCAATCATAAAGTGCAGTCACGATGGTCTCAGTCAGATCACGCACCACCTATGGAAGTGCTCGCTGCTTTGGATCTGATTCGGGTCTTGGGCGAGAAACCTCCAAATGCATTGGCTCTCTACATCCAGAGAACTGGGACCGACTTTACTCGTGACGAAGACACCTGTCTAGGGTACCTTCAGAACAGGCCCGCTAATATCCAGCTAAGCGAAGAGCAAGTGTCCGCTGCTTTGACCTACACTACCGTTAGTATCACATATCAACACAATCCGTCGGTCCTGGTTGCCGCACTTCGTCGGGTTCTCCCCCCAACCTTCAGCTGGCAGGCTGTTGTGGACTACTTTGACCAGCGTGACGTACGGGTCTCTTCCGAGCAGTTTTTGCGCCTGTACAAGGCCCTTCTACCAATTGCCCAGATGAGTGATGACCATTCATCTCCTTTCGATATCCAGTGTCTTTGGGGCGCGTCGCACTGGGAGAATCCGGAAACCCAGTTATCTTTCATCTGTGCCTTCGCCTCACTCTCCCCAGATGAACTGGATGCAAGCACTATCCCAGGTCTTCAGCCAACATTCACCCTTGATGACTATGCTCAATCACCTCCCGAGGTTCGTGAACGGGCCTCGACAGCAGTTAAGCATCCGCTCGTTTCTGGTCCTGCCTTGTCAGCTATCTTTCAGGTCGCTCTTCATTCTTTGCATGCGTCACAAAGCACGGAAGCTAAGCGCTTATTCCAAGAGGTCGTTGTCCCTAACTTAGATATATTTATCGTGTCGGCCTTTGGTGTGCCCAAACCTTGGCCGCCTATGGCCGTAGATACCCTTTCCTCCCTCTTCGAAAATTTTCTTCATCGTCGTTCAGAACATCATGAGTTTGTCCTGGATAGCCTGTGGAGAAAGGATAGGGACTGGGTGACCCAGAGACTCGTAGATGCCCATGCAATGAAGCCCGCGGATCTTCCCCTCATCTTTGATCATGTTATCAAGCACGGTTGGCTTGATGATCTCATATATCTTGCCAACGGCTTCGGGCTTGATCTCGCATCCCTAGCCCATGCTGAGGGCCAGCTGGATCTCACACAATGGGCTCGTAATATTGCTGAGAGAAGCCCTACCATCTCTCCAGCCCTAGTGCAATTTTTGTTGATTAAGGCAAATCTCGAAATTCAGTCCCAAAAGGCTATGAATGGCCAGATACCTCAGAACACTAGCACCTCGCTTCATCTCAAGACCGTTTTGGCGCTACTCCAGATATTGGAGGATTTTCTTCCCCGTGGACCGATTCCCGAGTTGATCATGGTTCAGCGCGTTTGTATCACTGCCTATCCTCGGCTCGTCAATTATGGTGAAGGCTACGATGATATAATCGATACCAATGGGAAAAACGGGCATGGACTTCCTCAGGCTGCCGTCGTCAAAATGGAAGAGCAATACAAGAAAATGTATAGTGAAGAGAGCGAGGTTAAAGTTGTCGTCCAGAGGCTCGAGGCATACAAACACTCTCGAGAGCCGCTTGAGCAGGATATTTTTGCCTGCATGATTCATGGCCTATTTGACGAATATTCGCATTTTGCCGGTTATCCCCTTGAGGCTCTAGCTACCACAGCTGTTTTGTTTGGCGGGATCATCTCTCATAAGCTTATTTCAGAATTGCCACTTAAAGTTGGGCTTGGGATGATTCTCGAAGCAGTGAGAGACCACAGACCAGAAGAAAACATGTATAAATTTGGTCTCCAAGCTTTGATGCAGTTATTCTCTCGGTTCAGAGAGTGGCCAGGGTTTTGTAAACAGCTGTTGCAGATCCCTGGCCTTCATGGTACAGAGGCCTGGAGAAAGGCGGAAGAAGTTGTACGTGAGGACGAGGAAGAGAAGGTGCGCACTCAAAAGGTAACCGGGCCAGCGAATCACCTGCCAAACGACACAATGGTGAACGGCTCTGCTGAGGCCTCCGATGCGCACCCGCCTCCCTTCACGGCCATCAACATTGACCCTCCGCGATCTGAAGCTATCTTCGAGGATCCTGTTGTTGAAATTCAGGACAAGATTCAATTCGGCCTCAACAATTTAACAACAACTTCGCTTCAAGCTACTTTCAGGGAGATATATGAGATCATGGACGAGCGTCATCAGCAGTGGTTTGCAAGCCATCTTGTAGAGGAGCGTGCTAAGATGCAACCAAACTACCACCAAGTCTATCTTGATCTAGTAAAACTTTTTCAACATCGTGACCTTTGGTCCGAAGTTCTGCGACAAACATACATAAGCGTGGCACGAATGCTTAATGCGGAAAGCACGATGCAGAGTTCCACGGATAGGACGCACCTCAAATATCTCGGTGCTTGGCTGGGACTCCTCACGTTAGCACGGGATCAGCCGATCAAACATAAGAATATTGCGTTCAAGCAACTCCTTATTGAGGCTCACGATACTAAGCGCCTAGTTGTAGTGGTGCCTTTTGTGTGCAAAGTGCTCATTCAAGCGTCTAAGTCGAGTATATTTCGTCCACCTAATCCATGGCTGATGGATATCATTCATCTTCTCATCGAACTATACCACAACGCTGAACTCAAGTTGAACCAAAAATTCGAGATAGAGGTTCTGTGTAAAGATCTCAATCTCGACCACAAGAGTATAGAACCCTCGAGCGAGCTTCAAGATCGCGAACCTATTGATGAAGTGGGTGAACTCCTAGTACCTGAACTGGAACAGTTCGATAGTCTCTCTCTAAATGGCTTACCTGGCCCCGTCGCCCCCGGGCTGTCACCACAGCCTGTACCTGTATCAGTCCCGGAAGTCAGTAGCCTGCTGTCAATTCCGCCAACGAACGAGATGGTAGTTAACACTGCTCGACTCCACGATATGGTACGCAGCGCTGTTACAAAGGCGTTGCACGATATCATTCAGCCAGTCGTCGATAGATCTGTCACGATTGCGGCCATTAGCACCCAGCAGATGATTCATAAGGATTTTGCCACGGAGCCTGATGAGAACAAACTTCGCACAGCCGCGGTCAATATGGTCAAGGCAACAGCGGGAAGTCTCGCCCAGGTCACTTCCAAAGAACCCCTGCGAGCCAATATCACTAACTATCTACGAGCTGCTGCGAATGATCTCCCACAGGGCTTACCCGAAGGCACAATTTTAATGTGTGTCAATTCAAACCTGGATCTTGCATGCAACATCATCGAAAAACAGGCCGAAGATCGCGCCGTTCCAGAAATCGAGGAGATGATCGAAGGCGAAATTGAAGCACGACGGCGACATCGCGCGCAGAGGCCTAATGAGCCATATGTAGACCCAGGTCTCACTCGATGGGCTATGACTATTCCTCACCCCTTCAAACTCGCCCCAAGTACTTCTGGGCTAAATGCTGAGCAAATGGCTATATACGACGATTTCGCTCGGCAACCAAGAGGAGCTACCCAGAGCACCAGTGCACATGCTGCCTCAGCCTCAGACGCCACCAGGCTCATTACCAATGATGTGCTTTCAGATCAGTACAGCGCTGTGCCAAGCCTTCCGACACCGGCCGAAACTCCATCCCTGCCTCACTTGGGTACACAGTTGCCATACACGCACATACATGCAGGAATGGCTAATGGCCGCCCCTCTGCCCATCCCAGCCAATTAGACTCCAGGGTTATTGAGGATAGAACCTCAAAACTACTGGAAGAATTGAAATCACTAGCCGATAGCTCTGATGACCTTCACTTCAGTGAAATTCCCAAGGCGCATCCGATCCTCGACGTAGTGGACGCGTTCACTCAGTTCATAATCAAGACTTCTCAAACGTCGGATGTACCAGCTGTCTCGGCAGCGGAGAAGATTTGTAATCTTCTTTTCAGCAGGTATAATCATAGCATCCTGTTCACAGAGGCCCTCGTTCATATCCTAGAGTTAATATTGAGGATCTCCGCAAGTTCTGGTTCGAACTTGCGTGAACGTGTTCAGGTCAGCCTTTACAACCAACCGGCCCAGAACATCCTTAACATACCTCTCATATCTGCCTTGCTCCAGACAGATCTTCTTGATTTACACAACATTGATACGATGACCGCAAAGGTCCTAGCGCAGCGAGAGGAGGCATCTTTAGAATTCTTTGAACAGCTTCTGGACCTGACACTATTCAATGAAAGACCACTTGCCCTATATGCCGACTTTGTGCATAGTTTCGTAGCTGCGTGGGACTGGGTTCTGGAAGACCCGAGTCTCGAAGCAGGGCAGCGGCTAAAGTCAAAGTCTCGCAAGTCGGGACTGCCGAAGCCTCAAAACGACGATGGTTCCCAACAAGCAGAGCTTTTCGACTATATCCTAGAAGAGTGGGGGAAAGTATTGTCGACTTCCAACGCGACAGACAAAGCATTAGTGGGCTTTGTCAGGCAGATGCGTGGCAGGGGAGTTATCAACAACCAAGATGATTTTTTGTTGCTCGTAGAGAGAGGCATCGAGAACTCAGTCAACCATTATGAACAAATCATGCATGCCGGTGGCGCTAGCAAGACCGAGGCCTTCGCATGTGTGGATGCGCTTGTCAAAATGATCGAAATTTTCACTAGAGACAACATCACTGATTTGGAAGATCCGAAGGATGGCCCGGTCTTCGTTTTCAGGACTGTTTTATCCCTTGCCGCAGTTGTCTTGAATCACCACCACATTACCCGGGGGGACCAATTCAACGTACGCGTGTTCTTCCGCTTGTTTGCAATGCTGATGCACGCTATTGACAACATTTTTGTCGATGAGCTTCAGCCTTTCCGAAAAGATGTTTTATTAGAACTAGCGGCGACCCTCCTCCGCCTCAGTCCGGAACGGTTCCCAGGCTTCACTTACGCGTGGGTATATCTAATTGGGCACAGACAATTCCTACCCCATTTACTAGCGCTCGAGGGAAGAGCTGGCTGGGCACCGCTCACCAAGATTCTACAATCCCTCCTGAGAAATGTGTCCGAGCATATGAAAGTAATTGATATCGCGGATGTAGTCAAAGACTATTATCGGGCAACTATTAAGCTCATGGTAATGCTCACACATGACTATGTGGACTATGTGTCGGCGAATGCGACCCAATTATGTAGCAGCATTGCGTCCCACGTCAGACAATTAAGGAACATAGTCCTACACTGTAATCCACGATCGGATGCTGGAGAGGATTCTGTTGCGCATGGTCTGGAAACACTTCCTATGGACCTACCATTCCCGGCACTGAGGGAGGCAGGTATGATACATGTCGTTGAGCAGCTCATGCAGGCGGGCCCAACAGAAGATGCTGTCGCACACCTGACACATGCGATTACCAAACGTAACGGGAACGAAACCATCTTTGGGCATGTGCGTCTTACGGTTCACCCCCCACTAATCGATGATATTGTGGAATATATTGGCGATCATGCAGTCATGCGGTCTCGACAGGCAGGTCCATTGTTCGTCTCTGGCTCGTCTGACATTGCTACTCTATCGCTCCTTGTACATGAGTTGTCGCCTGAAGGTCGATATTACTTGCTGGGAAGCATCATCGACCGGCTACGATCTCCTGGACCACCTACAGAGTATTTTACTCGTGTTATCCTTGATCTCTTTGGCCAAGATATGAATGATCCAGAAGAAGCAGATATTCGGCAGCAGATTGTTCGAATCCTCCTCGAACGATTAGCTGGGTTCTGGCCACAGCCATGGGGACTCATGACTGTCATTCTCGAACTGACCAAGGACCAGAAGTACTTGTTCTTTGAGCAGCCATTTATCAAGGCCGATCGTGATGTAAGTCTAACTGCGTAACAGCTCACCGCCCACCCTTCCACCGTCCAATTATCTAATTAATGTCAATAGATTGCAGAGCAATTCGTAGCGATAGCAAGACAAACGCCGTGATTTATTTCAGGGATCATGAACGATGCGGTCCGATCAGCCTTAGACCGTGTACAGGTAACATACTACACATATGATTACACATCAGAGATGTGCTCTACGTAAAGAGGGACGACCTGGGATTTGAGCACAAGGTCATCAAAGGCCACAGCGTGTGGTTTACATGAGGACATACGTATTTGGCGCCAGCGCATCGGAACGGGTTCAATTTATGATGAAACGGCATTCTATGGCGTCTATGTGGGATGAAAAAAAGACAAGCTTATGCTTTTTGACTGGGGTTTGTACGTTTCAAGGCCTTTTTGGGCAGAGACCTGGTGCGGCGCATCCCAATGTACGTGTATTATTATAATATAGAACTTGGTGGAAGACGGTATGTCTTTACTCCAAGAACACATAGCAGTCTCCATACCACAGGTATGAATGCATAAACGATCATCTGCTAAATCTCTCCTAGCTACTCTTTGAAGCTATCTAGTGGCTGGTGTTTAGGGCCGGAGACTCTGTATAACTCTTTCACTGTGTCAATTACCTAAGGACAAACAACTATGCAGTATAGCACTACAGCTTTGAGCTCGGAAAACTCCAGAGAAACCAATGCTCCGGTAAAAATAAGTCTGCTATAATGCACTTACATTATTGTACAGATTAGCGAATACCGTCTACGCTATGATTAGGTAAAGGCTTAAGCAGTGAAGTACCTAGGTATTGTTATCGCAGTGAGCGTTAGCCCTTATGCACTACTCCCCGTACCTTCCCTATATTTCCGATGCTTAGAGGACTTTTGTACATGGTAACTATAATACTTCACTACAAGATCATACAGGGTATCAGCCTACCTAGGTACCTACATGTAGATAGGCGTCATAAGTTTTTCAATATACATAGGTGCCTTGGCAAATAGGTACCGCTCAGGTACTTCAATTCATATCAATTTGCTAGAGCCCAAGCACACACTTATGTAGGTGCCCACGTAGGTGCCTGGGGAGGTAACTACATGACCTACATACATACATACCTACGTACCTTAGGTAGGTACCTAGGTACCTACCTGTTTAAGAAGACTCGGACTTAGGATCATAAGATGGAGGAAGCAATGGTGATGACGCTCATTACTTCCTAGACTGTACCTTGGTATATTCAAACAGCTAGCGATACTAGAATCATAGGAAATGCAGGACATCCTTACACAGATTCAACCAATGGGGACCGCCACAGAACACGGATACGGAGCCAGCTCTAGCCATGGTGGTTGGTTATCCAACACCCCAAGCACCCAGGACAGCCTGAGCACGCGACATTTCGCGAGCCGTCTCCAGCTTCTTGATGTGACGTACCAGTAAGCCAGTAGAAATAGGGCCGATAATGGTGCAGAAAAATATAGCCCACGTTACAACGAGAAAGAGTTTCGAGACCTCGGATGTGCTCTCGTCTGGATGACGAAATACGCCCTGGCTTTCGGCCATTGATGATATGAGAAATCCTATCTCACCTCGAGCAACCATAGCACATCCTATGACAGCCGCTGGGTAGAGGGAAAGAGGCTTAGGAGGTGTAACCAACTCCGATCTAGGGGCTAGTAGGAAATCAGAAGTTAGTAGGCGCTCCTTATAATTGAATTAAAGGAAAGGGCTCTGTGAGACGGCAAGATTCCCAGAAGTGAAATGTCCCCGATAGATAGTTCTTGCCCCTAAAATAGATCAAAAAGTGGCACGACAGATCCTTAGAAACTCACCTGGCGCTACTGAAGAGGACGAGACGTGTTCAGCCGAGAGTCGTTGAGAGGACGAAGCCCTTAGCATTGTCGGTCCTATCGAGGTTGCTTGAACTGATGGCGTCTCATCAGACTGGCCCTCGCGGGTTTCTGTTGGCTTTGTTCTAGGCCTCAGCCCCCCGGATCGGATCTTAGACACGACCTCAGCGTACTTTAATATTATAGATGAAGCCACGCCTCGCAAGACACCGGATATCGAAATCGGGAAGCGCACGAGCCAGAGGCCACAAACCAGCTTCCCAATAACCATGAGGATACTATAGATTATGCCTCGCCAGACAATCTCGCCAGCGAATAGTTGGGATATTGGGATAGAGAATCCAATTGAAGCCTTGTACTGTCAGCATCATGCATCACATGCGTCCAAGTCTAACTAACGGCGGGAGCGCTTACGAAGAAGAATGGTTTTAGCACACGACTGACAACAGGTGCGTAATATGTATCAAAGACCCGAAGAGTCAAATGCTGGGGTGTAGGAGCCTCCTGATCCGTTGTGCCTGGAGCCGGACCATCACCAGTCGACCTGTGGTGCTCCCTGCCATGATCTTGCGCATGTTGCGCTGGAGATGTTGATGGTTCGGTGGAGTAAGCCTCACCGCACTGGAGCCGATGAGGTGCTTCGTAACTATCCCGCTCCCCATTCCACCAACTCACTACGACACCCGCGAGATAAGCAGCGAGGAGAACCGAAGCTCCAGCATAGTCAGCTGCTACAATCAACAAGATCAGTAGCGCCGTCTGGATGACAAACGCAGCCTCCTGGGAACGAATCCAGGCCGTCTCTCTTGCTCTTGTCTCTTGTTCGGTATTGCTCCCCTGGTTCTCCTTCTCCTTCTTTTTCTTGTTCTTCTTGTCCCATCCTCTGATGACCCTATCCATTGCTCTTCGCCCAGGCCTAAGCGCATAACGATACGTTAGCGGCACAGCCACGGCGAACGCGACGGAGACTAGCACGGGTCGCAGGATTGTTGCCGGTTTGACTTCAGTAGCATCTTGAGTTAGTAACTATCGCTCTTTGAGTGATCCATAGAGATTTTGTGATTGCATATCCCTAGTCACTCGGATAGAGGGGTGTTTTCAAAGTAATGGATCCATCATCACTAAGATCGACCAACGCATAATGGGGTAAGCTCACTTACTGCCACTGTTTTCCGTCTGTCCGAGGCTAGTTATAATACGAACCATAACTAACCCAACGACATCATCAAGGAGCGCCGCCGACGCCAGAACAGCGCCCAGCCTAGTACGGCTCAGCCCACTCGCCTGAAGCACAGAAAACGTCGTGCCCAGGCTTGTGGAACATAATGCAGCGCCAGCAGCAAAGGACGGTAGAAGAAGTGCCGCGCCGCCTTCGGTTCCCACAAAGGGCCCAGGGGAGGCAAGAAGCGCAAACGATAGCCCAATCGGCACGACGACGCCGGTAATCGCAACAGCGACCGAGAGGACAATGTTCTTCCGCAGCGCCACGACGTCCGTCTCCACGCCTCCGGCATACACGACGAGAATGAGTCCGAGGTAGCCAAGGCTGGACACGACGCGCTGGAAGTCGATCGAGAGCCAACGGGCGCCGGGCTCGCCCCAGGCGGTGCCTATCAGGACCTGGCCGAC
>JAPESX010000654.1:0-15723 GCA_029590615.1 Nemania bipapillata | reverse complement strand
GGCTACATGCACGCCGGCGTCGAGTACAGATCCCAGTGCTTCTGTGGGAACGACATCTCGCCGGATCGCATGCCGACCAACGGGACGACGGGCGACTGCAGCATGACGTGTGCGGGCGACTCGACTGAGTTTTGTGGTGGTGCAGCGCGGGTCTCTATCTACACGAAGTGCTCCGATCCCTCCAACTGTGAGAATTACGATGGTAACATGCCATAAGACCAGGATGGCATTCTATTCTGCCGTATTCCCTTCTCTTCTTTCTTCCTTTCTTCACCCCCCTTTTTGGATATCAAACAGCCCATATCCTTTCACTTGTTCTTTGTATTATATATATCTATTCATCATTGGCATATGCATTTGCATTCAAGGTTCTAGACGGGGGGCAGGTTGTTTTTTTTAGACTGTGTTACTTGCTGCAACACACCATTCATTCTCCTAGAATTCTCCAAATACTCTGTAACAATAGCCATATAGAGAACTGTTGTCGCCGAACATCGGCCCCTCCCACCTATGAAAATCAAGCGCTCTTACAAAAGGAATGTTATAAAACTCCACGACCTGATGCCTTATCCCAACTCTCGTAGCTACCCCCGATGCAAACCCGTACCAGCCGTGAAAAAAAAGTAATATAAGCATGAGCGCGTTTACCACCTGATAACCTTCTGAGGAAAGTACTCGTCGATGAGCTCGAGATAGTACGGCTTAAGCTCCTCGATATCGGGAAGACCGTCGCTCTTGCTATACAGGTCGTACGGGTTGAAGGCACGGACGGCTTCCAGCATCTTCTCGTCGTGCTCGTCCATGAACTCACGATAGGCGCCCTCCTTGTGCCAAGGGTAGAAAGAGTGATAACGGATCATGGCCAGCGCCTCGGGGGGTAGAGTAGACTGGTCCTTGACGATGTTATAGAGGTACTCGTCGTGGCCCCAGGACAGCATGATGTTGTCGAGACCACAGCCGGGGGAGTAGATTCCGTACTTGGTACTATAGATGGGATCCTTGCGGTCGGGATTCTCAGCGAAAGAGCCGGGGTAGATAATGCGCTCGTCAAACGCACAGCCGACGGGGAATGTGTCGCCGACAACGTCCCACTGGCCCTCGGACCCGTAGAAGAAGAGCAGCTTGCCCAGGTCGTGGATTAGACCGGTGAGCTGCATCCACCGAGGCTTGCCATCTTTGCGGATAGCTTCGGCGGACTGTAGGAGATGCTGGATTTGGGATAGGCTTGTGTCGGGGTCAGACTCGTCGATCAGCGTGTTGAGCTTCTCCATCGCTTCCCAGATGGTCATTTCCTCCCGTTTCTGGAACCTGAGGTTGTTTCGTACTTTCAGGTTGTAGGCGACCGTCTGCTTGGTGTGTTGCTCCTTGTAGAAGCTCTTCACCCGGTCACAAGCGTCCTCATACTGCCTAAACTGTGCTTTGTCTTTCTCGGCGTCGAACTTGGACTCCGAGTCCCATTCCGACTGCTGCTTTAGCTGGTCTTTTAGGACATTGACCTTGTCAATGTTGTCTGAAGTCGCCTCGAGCTCGAGGCCATCACGGTGGATGGCGTCATCAATGAGAATCCCTGGTGCCATTGTAGTCGATGGAACCTGGTTCTGTGATTTGGAGTGTTTCGCAAGAGAAAAGTAAGAGGTGGTCAGGAATAGCCTTTGAGTGATGAATTTGGTCTGGCACCGAGTCTGACGGATATTGAAGGGGATGAGCCCCCAAGCTTGATATAGAATCTAATTTACAGGAACACAGAACCGACGGGTAGGTGCAGGAGACCGGTGTATAAGTGGCCTTACACTCCACTCCAACTATCAGTGAGGCAAAACTGGAAAGGTCAAACGAGGTGAAAATCGCCGACCTAAACCATGATAGGCCTTTGATGGCTCTTAGGTGAAGACTATGAAAGCCTTTGCTCCACAGCAGGTGGGCCAGCGGTCTAGGTAAATGCTCTCTATGATATAATCAGAGGCAATAATTCCCGACTGAACTGACACTTCTCACCGTTATGGATTACCTGATTTGTGTTTTGCTGGTATTGTTGCGAGCTGGAGGACACGGGATTTGATATCCGATCGACTTCTAGGCCTAAGGCTTTCGGAGATACACTACACTGCCAATACATCTCCGAGTTTTTCCCTCGAGATTGCGAACTAAATAATCTTCTTTGAGCTGGCATGTGACCCCCTTACCTCGCTTATTCGAGAGTCAGAGACCCATAAAGAGGGTGATGTTCAATCATCAGCATCTGTCCAGCCCCATGCTTTCATTAGCTGCTGTTGTATAGCGGCCGTGGGCCGTGCATGGGCTGTCTCGGTCTTCTTGAGAAACTCAGCCAAGGCTTCCTGGTCACTTCTCTCGCTGAAATGGTCTCCAACTAAGAGGAATAATCAACGGGGTGTCTCAGCCAGCGGTCCAGCGCGAGATACTTACACATGGCAATGCCGATACAAGCCGTGAACATGGCTGGTGGCGTCCATTGGTTGCTGATTCCGAGCCCGCATAGCTCTCGCATGAGGGCTTCGATACGTTGCTTGGTCCCATTAGCAATGGCGCATGATAAGAACGCCGTGTCATGATTCTAGCTTACCGTCATTTTCAGCATTGCTGCCCGGCGATTTGTGCCCACCCGAGGTATCGAGGGGTCGAACTGGACTAGGAACAATTGGGCTAATAGATGATGTTGGATCCCGAGAACTAATTCCGGTCGGTTAGCACAGTGACATGTTTTTGCTTTGTGGCAATGAATCACCCACTATGACAGCTAGACCCATGCCAAATTTCCGGAAACGCCCCAGACCCCGACCCTTCCCTATAGAAGAAGGGGTTGAAGGAGGAAGGCCTCGCTCGAGTCCAGCTCTCGGCTGCGTCATTAAGTGTGTTCCATCTCCGAACAGTGAGGGGGATATCGCCGAAACAGGCATTCAGGATATCAGCGAGGAGGATGATGGCACGATTTGACCATGTATAGTCTTCGGCCGGATCCAGCGATCGGTCCACAATGCAATCATCCAGGTTCAGTTTCACGCGTTGTTGAGTAAGGATCGCGATATATATCTCTTGTCGAAGCCCTACCCAGAAGGATGCTGCACTCAGGCTACCTGGCACCATATATTGATCTCCCGCATTAACAAAAGCGTGAATGCCTAGGAGGTGACTATAGTTGTCTTGTCCAGTAAGAGAACCTATGGTTTTCGTCAGCAAGCCACGTCTATAAGCGCCTTGAGTCCCCTCCTACCATCCATTTCCTCAAGCATGCGCAAGATGATCGTTGCCGCAAATAGGTTCTCGTCGGCCACGGCCGACGAGTGATTCATCATGGGGATGAGGTACTTGAGGCATTCGTCGTGATATCGGTTCGATGCTAACGGATCAAAGTCGGTGGTATGGCTTAGATGCCTCGCTGCAATGGCCAGAATGGCATTTAATAGAGTATGACAGATGCTGGCCCGTTCGGGTACGATCAGTTCAAAATGCTTAAGCGGGTCACAGCAGTCCAGCTGTTGTTGCTGTCAGCGAACGAGGCTAATCGAGTTTCTCTTTATGGCGCTAAAATTCCTCACTTACGCATACGGCGATCTTCTGGATATAATGACGAAATAGGGTAGCCTCAGTTCGGTCCTTAAGAGGTAATGCAGCTGCGTCATAGAAATGTGAGGCCAACACATTGCCATGAGGTGGTGTATGTGAATTCAAGTTCTGTTGTGAACGTTGTATGGTGTGTATGGCTTCTGTGTCCGCACTATTACGATAGTGCTCGGTGCTTGAGGTGGGATGATTATGACCTATTAATGGCCCTGGCCTCGGGTATGGGGGGTCGCGGCCTTGCATGAGTTTGTGTGAGACTGTTTCGGCTGGTGAGTGGCCTGATGACCTATTTCTCAAGAGTTCATCCGATGCTGGAATAGAAATTGCTGGTGAAGGCGACTCCGATTCATCGAGATGCTTGTCGTCGACATAGAAGTCGTGCCGAGATGCTTCATCGTCGGGAGAATTTCCTGCCATTAGATACTGAGTCTCATCTACGTAGATCACTATTGATTTTTTTTTTTAGTATTTAATGTCTCCATGATAACCGATCCATGAGGGTAGTTACATCTTCTGGGTGGCCGAAGCCATTTCTGGTTCTCGCCGAACTTAATTCCTATAGGGTATCGATCGTTAGAACTCAGGGCTCTCGTGAGAAGTAGAGCTTAATCTATTTACCTATGCTGGACTTGAACTTGAAAGAAAGCTTGCATTCGCGACCTGCACGGACGCATCGGCCACATCTTGGAATATCACGATCACCTAGACATTCCGCTGATTAACACGCTGGGATGTACTGGAGAGTCTAATTGCAAAGCACACATTTCAAGTGATGTTCACGACACGTTACGCTGTTATTAAAGATATATAGTTAGCAAGCAGTTGGAAAAGGAGCCTCAAACACGACTTTCGTCACAAGGAATTGAAAACTGAGTGAAGTGAAATGCAATACATAATCGCTAAATGTAGCCAACTCTCCTCGAGTACATAGAGATATGGATGATAGTAATTGAGATCGCCTTTTCTAGATGATGGACTTTGAAAACAAATGACAGAAAGAGGCCTGTATCACATGAAGAGAGAAGACAATGGTAGGAAACATACCATGGTGTAGCTAATAACCCAGCCTGATTGGATGAGGGCATTCGAGATGTCGTCAATCGAGATGTTAGGGGCTCGGGTGCAGGCTTGGCAACGAGGTGTTGGTACTGCCTATAGTCTCCAGATAGTATAGTCATTGACGATTATGATTTCTCCAAAGTTACTCCAACAATAGCTCGAGTTGTCTTCTGGACCGACATGGACAAAACCGGCGAAAAAAGAGTGAGGAATATGAGGGGACCCCGGGTTTTGTCAGAAAGAGTATGGGGTACTCCCCATACTAATAACGGTAGATAGCCTCGGCCAAGACTTCACGGCCACGAGTAGAATTGCCTGTCCTTGTTCTCCGATATATCCTAATAATACTATTGGATATCATGTGGTCACTAAGATGGACTTTAGTAGAATAGTGTGATCCTAACCACTTGTGACAGGTATTCTGAGCGGTATTCTTCAGCACACGTCCAATGAGGTAGCATTGAGGGCGAATGTTACCTTGAAGTTCCTCCCGTAGGTGAACGAGATTGAGCCAATGGCTGATGGGCCAATATTGAAGGGTTGGTGCGACGAATTCTGCGGTGTATCTAGATAGTCTAGCGTATATGGTAAGTAGGTAAGTATCATCTAGGTAGTCTAGTCACTCTAGTGCTACAGGCACGCTGTATCCTGTATGTAAGTACGTCGTATTGTGCTATACGCTGTGTGGTAGGGTAGGGATCTGATCTGGCTTAGTCTATCTAAGTCTTTGTTCTGGTCAGAATCTGGTCCAGGTCCGGCCAAGGGAATGACATCGTGACCAGCCACCTGGTTCGGGCTTTCAGTCCTGATTCGTTTCTCCTCCTTCTGCCCAGTCCGCGCAGTCCCCCAACGTTCGTCTTCCCCGCAAAGCTCCACTTGGCCGTGATGGATGGGGATGGCGAGAGCAGGGATATCGTGGGGATCCGGCAAATCAGCGGAGGGCAATTATTATCTTGTGTAGCCCCCTATGTTCGTCGCTCGCCGGGCTCGACATCTTGGGATGACGACCACCTCACCAGTCGGCCGCGTATAAAGCTCAATCGTTGTTTCGGTGTGTGCTTGTCCTCCCGTTCCCCGGGCCTCTCTCTCCTGAACCACGGTCGCGAGTCTCACTCGACCCCATTCCCACAGCAGCGCAGCAGCAGCCCACAATAATTTTCACCCTAAGCCACAGCACTACTGGCCGTTAGACACGATGGCGGTGGGTACGGATGAGAAGAATTTCCATCTTGCTACCAACAACGACGAAAAGCCGTCTCCAGTGCAGCAGGCCCCCAGGCCCACCACTGAATCCGGGGAGAACGATGAGTCTGACGAGAAGAGCGCCATGGACGACCTGATTCGCAATGCTCGTCTGGCTACCGAGAAGGAGCACAGCATGAGCCTGCTGCAGGGCATCAAGCTCTACCCCAAGGCCATTGGTTGGAGCATTCTCATTTCCACCTGCATTGTCATGGAGGGTTATGATGTGGCCCTGATCAACAACTTCTACGGCAACTCACAGTTCAACAGGAAATATGGGGAGCCCTATGTCACCCGCGACGGCGGCGTGGATTACCAGGTCTCAGCAGCGTGGCAGGCCGGACTAAGCAACGGCGCAGTGGTGGTGAGTTGAACAACGTTACCTTTGCTTACTTACAATTTTCTTTTTTCTTTTTCTTTTTCTTTTTTTTAATTGCCCCNTGTTCCCCGTAGCTAGCCTCTACTTGTCATGCCTTCTATTTCGGAATACCTAGTATAATCAGTGTTCCACAGAGCTTTGTCAAAATCAGAAAAGCAAGTGATACTAACCGCGGACCTTGGCCATCGTAGGGCGAGATTATTGGTTTGACCATCAATGGGTATATATCTGAGCGGTTTGGGTACCGATATACAGTCATTGCTTGCCTTACACTCCTCGCTGGTTTCGTAGCCATATTCTTCACAGCGCAGAACGTCATTCACCTCCAGGTCGCTGAGATCCTGTGTGGCATACCATGGGGCGTCTTCCAGACTATTACTATTACGTATGCTTCTGAAGTCTGCCCCGTCGCTCTCCGTGGATACTTGACTACTTACATCAACGCCTGCTGGGGCTTTGGTCAGCTTATCGGTATCGGCGCTATAGTCGGGAATAGTTGGAGACATGACGAGTGGGCATATCGAATCGTTAGTCTACCTACCGAGACCACGTACTCTCCGGTGATGTACTGACAGCCCTTGTAGCCATATGCCCTCCAATGGATCTGGCCGGCGCCTCTGATCATCGGAATCCTCCTCGCGCCCGAAAGTCCTTGGTGGCAAGTTCGCCACGGAAGACTCGACGAAGCTAAGAAATCGCTACTCCGCCTAACGAGCTTGAATCGAGAGACGGATTTTGATGCCGACGAAACAATCGCCATGATGGCACATACCACCGCCTTGGAAGCTAAAGTCAGTCGAGTTTCTCGGATCGTAGTATTGGACATTCGCTAATTTTTCTTTCATCTTTGCTCTTATAGATTACGAAAGGCGCTAGCTACTGGGATTGCTTCAAGGGAGTTGATTTACGTCGCACTGAGGTAGGCTGACATCATCGACTTTCTGATGGGAATCCTAGTCAACTAACTTATTTAGATCGTGTGCATGTGTTGGGCGATCCAGAATCTTAGTGGAAACTCTTTCTCCAACTACTCGACATACTTCCTCCAGCAAGCAGGGCTGAGCGAGAGCAAAGCCTACTACTTCGCTCTCGGTCAGTACGGGATCAATAGCGTTGGAGTATTGGGTGCCTGGGCGCTGATAACTCTTGGATACGGACGAAGGTATGTCGGCCCCAACCCGTTATCTGCAGTTGTTTAAAAAGTGCTTAATGCCTATTCAGGACTCTCTATGTTTCCGGCCTTGCTATGCTTTTCATCATCCTTCTGGTCCTTGGCTTCCTCCGCCTTGCGCCAGACAGAAATGCCGCCTCGCTGGCTACGGGGTCTATTTTACTGGTTTGGGCCTTGATTTACCAACTGACTGTTGGTACTGTGTGCTATTCTTTGGTCGCAGAGATCTCCTCCAGGCGTTTGCAGATCAAGACTGTCGTGCTCGGCCGAATTCTATAGTGAGTGCCATCCTGCATTGTGAAAGTCTAAATCGACTCCTAACCCCAGAACAGCAATATCGTGGGCATCGTGGCTGGCGTCATCACGCCGTACATGCTCAACCCGACTGCATGGAACTGGGGTAATTACGCCGGATTTTTCTGGGTAAGTTGATAGGCCCCAGCAATTCGAATTTATGATTTTGGGGTCTAACCCTCCGTCTAGGCTGGCTCTTGCTTTTTCTGCTTGATCTATACGTACTTCCGGGTCCCGGAGCCTGCTGGACGTACATTTGCCGAGATGGATATGCTCTTTGAGAAGAGGGTCAGCGCTCGGAAGTTCGCTTCAACCAAGGTCGATGTATTTTCCGAGGATGTTCGTGGCGACGCTATGGATCAATATCAGGACCAAATCGCTATCTCTCATGTGGAACATGGGAAGGCAGCATAGGAAGACGCTTGATAGGTTTATCCAATGTAAAAGATAAAGAGAGCGAAAGGTAGACGCGAATTGAGGGATAGCGAAAGCTTGCGCCACCGTAAAATTGCCTTTGGTATAGAGTATCTGTATGTCGTATTGAAAGCTCAATACTCTACGCACTTCTAGTAATTATTATCTCTGTACATCCAGATGGTTCGAGCCATACGGGTATGTGATGAGGGATTCCACATGAACATGCAAATGCTGGGCGTGTTTTTTTTTTTTGTTGTGTGTGTGTGTGTGTGTGTGTGTGTGTGTGTGTGTGCGTGTGTGTGTGTGTGTGCGTGTGTGTGTGCATGTGTGTATATATTTTACCATAACCGGGCATTATTAACTCCAGTGCAATATAACAGCACTCGCTCGTCTGTGACGTGACGTCGAAGGAGTCCCTCCAGGCTGCGGTAGACGCCATCACGAAGGATGTGGGATACGTGAACCTCGTCATCGCCAACTCGGGCGTCGTGGGGCCAACCGCCGGGTTTGCCCCCGAATTGAGCATCTCGGAGCTGCGAAAGCGCCTCTTCGAAGTCTCCATGGACGATTTCACCCACACCCTGCATGTCAACGTCACCGGCGCCTATTTCACCATGGTTAGTTCTCTTCGAGACTTTTATTCCCCGAAGTATCTTTTACCATGAGCGGACATTATTGACTCTAGTGATATAACAGCTCGCCTTCCTGGAATTGCTGGATGCCGGCAACAAGAACGCGCTTAAGGGCGGCTTTGGCGCCCCGCTGAAGGAGGGTAGTGATGTCCCGGCGATTCAGAGCCAGGTCCTCTTCACGAGCAGCATCTCGGCGTATAGCCGTGCGTATCCGTCGGCTCCGGCCTACGCCGGCAGCAAGTCCGCTATTGCGCATCTTATGAAGCAGTAACACATCCCCGAGTTCCTTGTTTCCTATTTCCCGTTTTCTGGTTTGGCAGAGACTTTTTNCCCCACATGCTCCCGAAACTCTTTCATGGGCAAGTGAACGAAATTGTTATCATGGGCGATGGTTTCTAACAAATGTCTCTGTTCATGCAGTGCCGCCTCGAACTTGTCACCGTATGGTATCCGGTCTAATGCTATGGCCCCTGGCTGTAAGTTGATCATTGATAATACCGAGGTGAGGCCCCGATGATGGCTAGAAGTAGGTACTGATCGATTCTATGTAGTGTTCCCGTCCGAGATAGCTGCCGGCCTCATTGGTGATCGCGACCCATCCAAGGAGCACCCTTCGGAGATACGATTCATACCTGCCCGACGCTTTGGGGGTGAGGAGGAGATGGCGGGAAGTGTTCTGTATTTAGCGAGCAGAGCCGGTGCGGTGAGTACCTACTTTCTTGAACCTATCTTCTCCTATTACCGGCGCCTTAAACAAGGTATTTTGATTATCTACCATCTTTTGAGAAATTTGCACAACTTCTGAGCGTGAAACGTACCCTTTTCGGAAATATAACTGCTAACTTCTCAACGTTAAAAGTATTGTAATGGGTTGGTGCTTGTGAACGATGGTGGCAAGCTATCTTGCATGCCGTCTGAGTATTAGACTAGACGTTGTGACGGAACCCGAAGGTTTGCCTAGGCCCTAGGATAGATAGTAGGTACCCAGTCACATTTGGAATAACCTTCAAACAAGCATTCGATGCATTTATCGAAGCTACCAGCCTTGAGGTAACACAGCATATAAACGAAGTGACGCCTGCGCGTGAGACCTAGACCGTGTTAAAATATTCATTTTTCGTGTTCAAATTTTGTTTCGAGTAAAAATGGCATTGCTTCCTTATGACACCTAGGTAGTAGCCTGGATCATATATCAAGGCCGGAGATTGCGCCAGCGCTCTCCATTTATACAGAAGGACCGGAGTTCCGCTAGACATAGACATATAGCTCTACCTAGGCTGCATCCTGCCTCAATATTTACGATGTATAGAGAAATTTTAGTGTGTTTAATCTACAGGAACCCAAGGGCCCAACATGGCGGTCAAGGGATCTTTAATGAGTACCTGGATAGGGAGTACTATCGCAGGGAGACCATGCTGTCAAGTATGTGACTTTTAATGGGGGTGATGCCAGATCTTGGTCTGCGCAATGAAATCTGTATCGGTACCAAACAACAGATGATGAATATCCCGGGGAGCTTAGACTAGGCCGTGGGCACACAGATGATCTCACCAACCGACAGTTTGTCACAATCAAGACCTTCATTCTTCTCCAGCAGGGTGTCAAGCGAGAGGGACCTGGCCTCGGCGATAGCCCAACACGTATCGCCACTCTTAATCGTATACGGCGTGGTGTCCTCGCCACAGGTCCTGACAACCTCGGTACCGCGCTTAGACCCGCCGCCGCTAATGAGCCAGAATATGACGAGGAGAAACAGGCCGACGAGCAAGAACCAGTTCAGCAGTGGCACCATCTCCTGCCGCCATGAGACTGGAGGGCCGTCGGGCGCGGCATAGGTCAGCGGCTGCGTAGGGCTGCTCTCGTCGTCCTCGCCGTACGAGGGCGGCGCGTCATGCACGCGCCGCAGATGCCCATACTGGCTTCCTGGCGCGCTCTCCCAGATCCCGCCCTGTGCGTCGCGGAACGTGTAGACCTGCGTGTCAGCGTCGTAGCCGATTCGCTGCATGCCCTCAGGCAGGCGCTCCTCATCGGTGTCGTATTCAGACCAGCGGGCCATCGTGAGCGTTCCGCGGGCTAGCTGGCTGGGTTTGGGTGTGCTTCAGATAGGTATGCTGTAGATAGATAGGTTGGATTGCAAGAGGGGCACGCTAGTATCAGCTTCAGAGGTCAGCAGGTTGGTTTAGGTAGATTATTGTAGCGGAGGTTAAGCAAGCTCCAGCACGCTAGATTTAGGGGGGTCGGTAGGTACTTACTTAGTGCCCCGGTGGCCAAGCTAAAGGGAGATACTAGACTAGACAGCAACCAAGACAGTGACAGAGATCAACACTCGGATAAGGAATACCCGATGAGCTATAAATGGGACTGATCGGTTCGTCGTCGCTAGCTTGGGATGATCGTGAAAACTCTGTATATTGGCGTTGATTGATTATGTTATAGTAGGTAGGCAGTTTACTGGAAACAGACGGCTGTCTGTTGCATGTTTAAGTCTTCCTGAGACTTACTCCGCCACGCCCAAAGACAAGGGCGCCAGGGGCGCTGACGTCAGATAGAGTGATTACTAGCCACCCGTCAAGCCCGGTGAGTCCACTTATAACCTACGTATGGTGTGGCTTGGGATATACCTATAGCAATGCTAACGAGATATCGACCTATATCTCCAGACAGAATACCAAATGCTTTTTATTGTGAAATCGTCTCATTTCTCGACGCCATCGTCTGCTAATCAATATTAGGTTATGCATCAATGCTCCAATTGCTTAATCTGATGGAAGTGTGATAGAAAATTGATATTAAGTTCTTGGACACATTGTCAGTTGGTATCTAGCTAAATGTTATTACAGGGACCTGCATCTGTTATGGCAAGATCCTTGGGCTATCCTAGGCTCTCAAAACCTAGGCATAGGACCAAATCCGAAATAGTAAGTATAACGGATGAGCTCGAAAAAGGTGCCCCTATGCCGTCGATATGACGACTTCTGTGGTCCTCATAATACCCCTGTTATTATTATAAGCGTTCGTATTTCCCTCTCTGAAGATCGAGTCGGTGCTATTGCTCCTGTCCGTCATCTTGTCCGCTTGTGACGACGCAATGGCGTGCGTGCCGAATCCGCTGGCGTCGGCATTAGCACCCCGCGCGAATGGCCTCTCATCCAGCTCGAAGCCGTCGGCCTTGTCGGCGTGGCTTCGCTGTCTCGCGTAGCGTCCGCTGATGTTGCCTCCAGTGATGGTATTCCTCCGATTGTGCGATGGGTTTCCATATGGAGAGCTGTTGTACGAGTTCGTGAATCCCAACAAGGGTCGCATAAGCTTCTTTAGTTGTGGGGCGCAAGCTGCGATGATACTAATGTTCAATTGGATACTAGGCGATGGACTATTAGCACATCTCGGTTCGGAATTCCGAAGGATAGCTTGCCGGGAAATTAAGACTTACAATGCCCAAGTGGGAACGCTGATCTCGAAGGTCGAATCTCCAAACGGGTTGTACCGGATCTGATAAATGGCTTTCACAATACCGACGGCTACGGCACCCCATCCGAGCGCAAGCATGATGATGAGGTAGACGCGGATCTTAGTCTTTAATTGGAGTTGCCAGATAATTGGGATCGGCAGCGACGCGAGCAGAATGTCAGTGAAGATGCTAAGTGCTATGAGGGGTCAATAAAAGCCTCCTTTCCGCGTATTCTGAGAGGCACTATACCGGTGTTGGCGAGACCGAAACGAATGAACAGCTCCAAGCTGTAGCACTTGGCACCTGAAGTTACGTCCCAGAAGCCCGACAGAGGCTTGCAATACAGGAACAGCGTCAGGAAGGCGAATATCGTATACAAAGTTACGAATGCTATGTCGGGTTAGCAACGCTGTCCGCATGTAGGGTGTCATGAGAGTGATAGTACCGATTGCTCCCCATAGAATCCATTTAAAAATCTTACTCCTGCTAAGTCGCAAAAGTGAAAAGCTGAGTGATATCTTCAAGAGCCCGAGACCGAGTAGATTGATGATGGTTTGGGCGAAATTAGCTGCTCCGAACTTCCACATGTCGTCGGCCGAGACGGTTGACCTATGCTTTCCCAGGCCATGCTGGGTTTCGTAGATATACAGAATCCACGAGACGAACGCAGATAGCTATATTAAGTCAAAGTTAGCCTCCATCGCCGAGGCAAGCACATAATTTTTTTTGGTTCTTGTTCTTCTTTTCCTTTAGCGACATACCGTAGCGCCCAGCATAAACCCATCATCTCGTCCAAATGCCTTCGCTAGGAATATTCGACTGTATATTCGTAAAACGGTAATGGTCAACGCTACGAAAAATATTGCCGTGACAATGCCCAGTTGCATTGCCAGAGAACTCTCGTTCACATCAACGTCGGTCGAAGCTGATGCCATGATTTAGGATTGTGTGCGTTTCCGGGGAGGTAGTATTAAGCCAGCAACGAGTCATGCGTAGGCGCACGCAAAGATCGAAGAATACCTAGAGTATAAGACCACGGCAGGTCTCGCAATCGTGGGTGGACGCGCAACAAAACGACATGACGGGAAGGATTCTAGAAGGATAGCGCCGTGCAAAGTTTGAACTTGCGGGAGCGTGAAACATCTTTATTCTCGAAGAGAGTGTTTAGAGGGCTAGCAATTCTTCTAACCCTGAACTAAGGCTACAAACTGCCCGAGTCTAAAATGGCCAACCTGCAGCTATAGTCGAATACCTAGCCGGGTCACAAGGTTTGTGTAATTCATACCCCCGACGTGACCTTCTTAGTAACATTTCACCTTGGCTTTCCCACCCGCCCGTAACGGGTTGTTGCAAAAGTTACCCGCAGAGCAAAAAAGAACAAAAAANAGAAAACTGGGTTAGCCAGAATCGTCTATTAGCCAAACGCCTCCCGGCTCTAGGGGCCGTAACCTACCCCGGAATCCAACATACCATCCATTACCTACATGTATGTATGTCATGTAGTAGGTATGTGCAACATCCTTCCCTCGAAGACCAAGAAACTAGGCATGAGCGGCTGAGGATACGGCCACGCAACCCATGTTTCTCTGAACTTGTCTATTCAAGTTTTAACTGTGTCTGGCCTGCTCCCCCGTAAAATCATCACACAACAGCGGTGTATACCGGTCAGGTCGGGAGGCCCCTATCTGGTCTGGTCACATCGTGAACCTACATAACTAACTTCAACACCACCCACTTTGGTGCCACAGCTTAGATACCGTCGATAAGAGCTAGATATTAGTCGTGCCACCTAAGCAACAAATACCGGCACCATGGCAAGTTTCTACGTGTTCTCGTCGGAGCCGTGGTCGGTATAGGACACACGCTACGGTACGCTACCGGTACTGTGCTGCAAGCGTTGTCGAACTAACATAGTAACGTAGCATAACAGGACGCCATGACGAAGAGTAAAATTTGCTTGTTTGAAGGACGCTTGTTGTATCTCACTCCCATCGCCAACATCATGCGATTGCCGAACCGACTGTCTGGGAGACGTTGGCAGAGTGGGAGTGGATAATGATGCTGGCTATAACGTTTGAGATATAATGCATGATGTTGGAAGGAATGCAATTTAATAAGGTGAGGAGCATGGCAGCCTGCGAACATGGGGAGTGCAGATAGCTGCACATATGCACGGCACTAGCTGTAGGAGTCTTTTCTCTTCATGGAATTATCCGTTGCGCGCTCGGACGTGACGCACCTGAATAGTACCTAGCGTAGGCATTTAGCGCAGACGCTAGGCGAGGCTCTAGGACGTTAGGGCGTTTAGGCGCGTAATGGTTACACACTGGAAACCCCCCTAAGTTACGCCTGAGTTTACCCTAGTCTCCCCCCTAATATAGATTAGATCTATTCTAGAAAGAGCAGTATCCACCACGTGTCAGCGGAGCTACCTAAGATCTTGGAATTTCTCGCTTGGAACTTGCAGTTATGCAGAAACCCCACATAGCCATCCACTTACAACCCACTTCCAATCCACTCCCATCCACTCCCATCCACCTTGACCAAATCCACTTCCATCCACCTACACACAAATCCATACAAATCCATGCTATCCATGCTATCCATGTCTATCCACCACAACTCGAATGCAGCAAGCACTGCGTTGCCTAACTCGAAAAGTTATCTGTTAGATGCTGTTAGATGCAGTTAGTGTGAGGGTTTACATATATTTGTCGGTTATATTGCACCAACTTGGACATTACGTGGTATCTTAGTCCAAAAAATATTGGCCCCCCTAGGCTCTTTTCTACTCTGCAACGCCGAAGCTAATCATGGGAAGGCCAACTTTTGTTCGTGTCGCTGGGCGACAGACAGCCGGCACCTCGGCACCCCTTTTTTCCTCTATAAACATGGGCAATGCCATTGAACTTGTAACATGTGTAGGGTAGGTAGGTATGGGATCTGGATGCCATCTGGATGTTATCTCCATCGTCTAGATGATATCCCTCGCTCCCTAGACCCCTAGACAGGATGGCGCACAGGATGGGTTGGTTAACCTGCTGCGATCAGCCCTGGATCGCCTGGATCGATACTGTTTTTTATCTGGTCGTCCATCCTTCATCCCCCACTTGCTCCCATGCTACCCACATGGGGTGACACTATCGTGGACCTGAAGACGCGAACCAACACTTCCGAGGCGCCTCCCGAGTCGCATCGCATCTCACTATTGTCCCATAGCCTGGCTTCATCCAGCATCAAATCTCCGGCTTCTCGGAGCGGGGTAGCCACGCACGAGGCAGCGAGCGCACTACCATGTATATGAGTTAATAAATATTACCTATGCTTTTACCTGTGCTTCCCGTCTCACGAATTTCTTTGCTTGCTCGAGCGTAGCGCTTCTCCGATCCTTACTCAATCGGTGCTTCAGGTGTTCATCTAGTTCCGTCCGCCTCGTCGACGATCGTCTTTGACAGCTCACGATGCGTTTCACTAAGTTTGCCCTTCCCGCCTTCCTAGGCCT
>JAPESX010000653.1:0-15726 GCA_029590615.1 Nemania bipapillata | reverse complement strand
TCGAGCCATGGTAAGGCTCAGACATTCGTTATTATATTATGGATGCACATGGATATACTACGGAGTAGGGTTTACAAATTGAATTAATGCACATTCCCATTCACTGTCCTTTACGCAGCCTTCCATCTCAGTTCTCCTTTCCGGGGTAGTACTTATCTTAACTACAACTGCCTATCCGGCGCGTAACATAGCTGTCAATGGCTATTTCCCAAAAGCCAGTATTATTGGGCTTACCAGGGGCCTCGGGCTTCCAAGGACCCAACTTCGTTAAATTTACTGCACCCGGCGAGAACGATATAGTCGAGGCAAATTCAACATATATAATCAAATGGGATACAGAATTGTCCACAGTACGTGGCATGATGACCTTACTCGGGGGCGAGAGCCCAGGTTCGATGAATGAACTCTGGAATATATCAAGTGAGGCAGACCTGATCCCTCTTCATTTTTCTTTTCTTTCTATAGATCTATCAGTATTGCTAATTCTCATAAGACTCAATCGATGTCGCAAGCGGGAGCTTCTCGTGGTCAGCAGGGTTCCCGGCACGTGAAGAACCACTGCTGAATTTTTATCGCCTTAATGTTAGTCGAAATGGGAGCTTGGGTGTGTTTAGTCTCTCACCATCCTTCCGAATTCTATATAGAGACGAGAGAGTCCCGACTGTGCTTAAGGCTAAGACAATCACTGGCGGCGAGCAAAGTAATGACGATATAGGCAATGATGATGATGGAGATAACATTGGTAATGGTAATGAAGGTAGTGATGAAAGTGACGATGGAGAAAATGGTAGACGTCGTACAGGTGATGACAGAGGTGTCAATGGAGTTAATCATCATTCTCTTCGATCAACCAGCACCGAATTAAATCACGGCAATTCAACAACCATAGGGTCCGACTCGGTCAGCCGGATAGCTAGTCTTCTACCGACGACAACGATGGTGCCGGTGATGTCAACAATTCCAAACACAGAAAGCAGTACAAGCCCCGCGGAGAATAGCGTTACCTGGGTTTCTACCGGTGACACGAGTCTACCCTCAAGCCCAAGCCCAAGCCCAAGCCCAGGCCCGTCCCCAAGAATCGCTAGTGCCGTTGTCGGTATAGTTGTCGTGGCCGTGGCAGTTCTGGTTGTATTCATTATCCTTACATGGCTCGTCGTGCACTATCGACGGAAATTCCTTAGGAAGAGAGGGGCTTTGGAGTTGGAGAAGAACAGGGTCTCGGAAATAGATGGCAGATTCAAGAAAGCTGAGCTGGATTCGGGGGAAACCGAGGTTTATGTACCCAAATTACATGAAGTCGACGCTACGAGCGAGGTTCAGGAGGCAGGCGGGTATATGAAGCCGGCAGAGCTGGATCTCAATGAATTGAGGCCGGCTGCTGATATAAAGTATGCTTATATAACCACAGGTGGCTCGGATGATCCGCTGTCGCGGACAAAACCGTCGGAGAGTCTCACAGGTTGGGCAATTTATTAGAGGACATACCACAATATCGCGGAGTACATGTTCCCCCCATAATTTTTGTGTTGAGATTAGTTCCGAAAGTGAGTCTCATGGAGACCTAGTTGCTTTTCGAGCCCAGACAGTCAAGTGCTAAGAGGTAATATTGATTGACCACTAGTCTAGAACGACTAGCATACAGGAAAGCCCCCATAGCTATAAATATCACATATGGGAACTGGTGTTATACGGAAAACCTGCCTATATTATAAACATATTGAAATGTTACAGTGGGATATCGCTCATGACCATTTTACTTAATCTAAGTGAGTGTTGGATGAAACACAGACTGGGTCCTGTTCTCTAGTTCTTTTGAATGATCAGGTGAGTAGGCTCACTATCTGTGTATATGAATGTTGGCGAATATTTTTGTAAGCGCGTGTATCTAGGACACCTCATGGGAGAGGGACATACGACTAGTATAGACCGATGATAATGACGTCGTGAATAAAGAGAAGAGGGAAAGCACAAGACTCAACAGTAGCTGGAGAAAGAATAAAAACAGAAATGGGCTAGACAACAAATGGCCAGGCGCTTACATGTAAGCCGCAAGACACAAGTGCTTAACACGGAGCGCGTTGCAGGGGAAATGACAAGATCTAAGAACTACGGTAAAGAGGAATATACAGTAACTTCACATACGCACATAATATGAGGCTATGATGCCATGTTAACAGCCTTGAAGCAACTCGGCACGAATCGCCCTCATATCTTCAACGCCGGGCACGACGCAAGGGCACACCCGAGCGCGTACCCGAGACTCGGTAGCTGACTGCATGCATACGCCCTCCTAAAGTACAACTCGCCGCCCAAGCGAGAACGCAAGTGCAAATCCGAGAAGCCCGACATTCACCGCCGCCTATTCAGCCCGCATCATACAAGACGTGGCAAGAGTCCGGCGCATATGCTGCACGCACACACACATAATAAGCCCCATCGCCTCACTTATTCAACTATCCAACCACCCATCATAGCTCCGGTGCACAGTAGACTTGGCATAGGTACACATTTAAAAAANGACCATGAGACAGGCGGCGCCTCACGGGAACACGGAGCTCGATAGAATGCAAGGGAAGAATGAGAACATGGCGTCGGACCGGCCATAGCATATCTGCTGGGATATTCCCAACTCACCGTGTGCCATAGTTGCACAATGGCGGCCGCTTCTACGCACCTGAGCTGGTAGTTCGCATATATGCATGTATGGATGTATGTAGTGTATGTCCACTACACATACACACAAATATACACACACACACACACACACACACACATATACGTGCTGCACATAAGCAGAGTTGCTCGGGGAGGGGGGAGCAATCCATTCGGCCGTAGGTAATCCACGCGGCACGTGCGGAATCGTGGTACAGGCACGGGCGATACCGCCGGTCGGGGAGGAATAGCGGGTTTATCCCATCACCACGACGATATGTATACGAGATGCCTACGCAAGCCTGTCCACATCTATGTACGCACCACACACACATACACATACACACACATCTCTAGCTCTCGGGGAGGAACAGAAGACTTAGGCAGCGAGAGCGATTGAATGAATGAGCGAGTGAGAGAGCGACGCTGTGCGAACTGCCACCCCATGCCGTACGCCATATGCATGGATGCGGCCGATGACGATACGATGACCAGACTACCCGGCCTGGTCGTGCTGGACAAGGCCTTGGTGTGATGCTACATATGCTGGTTAGCTAGTGGCGGGAAACGGAGGCAAATGGGAAGACATAAAAAGGGGGAGCCGGTAAAAAAAAANAAAAAGATCGTCCCCCTCCTCGTTAGGCCGTCAATCGAGTGTCGAGAAAGAAAGAAGAAAGAAAAAATAAATTAAAAATTCTCGAATTTCAAGCCTGCCCTTGTCTTAAGGGACTTGTAATAAGCATAATCGGGGTGTCTTGGACATAAGCCGGAAGGTCTCGTCTCTGTGCGATGTGCGCGAGAGTACAAGGCATGAGGGCATCCAAGTTGTGTGTTCGTTAGTGTATCAATTTGCTGTGAGCTAGGGCATTGCCGANTAAAAAAAAAAGCTCTTATTTCTTCTATTGCTGTGGTTCGTGCATGTGTGCTGGACGTTGAAATCGGTAACATGACAAGGTTGTGACGCTGTGTCCTCCGGATTAATGGCTCCGGAGTTCAGGGCGACGTCATGACACAGTAAGATTCAAGAAAAAAATGATAGCTCGGCACGATTAAAACTACTTAGATAGGTAAAGGTGGGGAGGTAGCGTCAATGTTTCGGAGTGGGTAAAGCTGCGAGTTATGCGTCGAAGGAAGACTATTTTTTTTTTCCTTCTGGGCTCATGAAGGCTTCGTTATCATGTGGTCCTTCGTCTCACTCCGGCTGTGCTCTGGATCGCCTACCACATTGGTTCGCGAACCGTCTCTTTCATCGGCCCTAATAGAGTTTGTACCTGCTTTGGCGCCGATGGACCGACTCCATAGGCATCATGGGGAATTCATCCACATTGCCGGGTTGATCAAATGTGCCCAGAAAGTTTCAGAACCTGTTCTCTTTTCTACGTTACCTATCCCAAGTCGCATCTCTACAACATATAGGAGGCGTTATATACAGTACGCAGTGACGATTAGAGAGTAGAGCGGACGGGACATCTCCACTTGTGGCTAGACTTCGTTGTCCGGGGCACATCCAGGTGAGCCGTGTGCGCTAACCACGTAAATGGTATTGTTGGGTCATTACTAAAAGTGAAGCCGGCTCGGAAGAAGTCGAGAGTTGTGCTCGAGCGCGGAAACGTTCATGTTTTAGGTAGGTACTTGTTATCTTCACCTGACTCGAGGCCATATGTCTCACTCTATTTCAAGCCACATCGACAGGTTGTAATTAGACCCTCGCCGCATGGGGGCATACGAGACGAATCAAAGTGACGACGGGCAGATATTATATCAGCGCACGCGTGTGAGGGGTTGCGCCCGGCATAAGAGAAAGAGGGGTCTGGAGTGCAAGATCGGTGAGGAGTTGTGCCTATTTTGGGAGGAGTAGACACGAGCTGAGCAATCATCATGTTATAAGGTTGGTGTCGATGACGGGAAGCCTGGAGGGGTTTTAGAGCATAAACGGCCAACCATTGCCCCATTGAGAGAGATACACGCGAAAGCGCGTGTTCGACACGCTCTCGTCCCCACAATCCCCAAGTTGCTCCAGGAAGATACTGGTCTCGTTGGCTGCTTGGCAAACTTGGAGGTGAAACTGCTCGCCTGACGGACAGCGATGATCCCAGAATACCTGTCCCGAACCACGGCTAAGAGATTCGTGAATATCTATAGAGGACCTGGAAACGTAGTCGGTATCACTTTGCACTCCAGACCGCGGAAATGATAAGAAGGACGGGAAAAGTGCACACAATAACACCCATCAGCTAGCTCAAATGCTGAAGTATTTGCTGGCTTGTAACCACCTCGGTCTAGATTAATTCTGTGCTCTGTACATCCCAAAGCGTACAGGTCCATCTCTGCATCACTTGTCAGACGATACATCGCCACATGGTCCCATTCGGTCAGTCATTAGTGAATAAGCAGGCAGATATAATGCGTTAGAAGATCCTACGATGAGGGAGAGCGTGGGATACCTATGTACCTAGCAGCGGTGACAATGGGCGGTTTCGGATCATGGCATTTCGGCAGGCTACCTGAAGCAACCCATCTTGACGTAGGCGAATCCGCCCGCGGCGTTGTGACGAATGCAGATGTATGGCGGTATAGGAACACGAGCCTTGCTGATCACCGAGAACTGCCGCAGGTTGGTGATTGTCGAGCGGGACCGAGATGTGTATCATATACAATGTAGGAGAGCACATACCCGACTTAGACAAGAATGATTTTCATTTTCCTCATGGCACTGGAAAGTCCATACATCACATCGCTTTTTAGGACCCGGATGAGAAAACCGGGAAAGACCCGCGGACGGCACGAAGGATGACGGCAAAACGGAAACTTGAATATGATCTATCCACTGAGACGGCTGAGTACACGAGGCGGACCCCACAGACTTATCTGATAAATAGGTCGATATGATATTCTCCATGGAAAAGAGTCCCGCGTAGGGCGGTTCACGGTCGCACAGGCTGCTTGTTTTCCTAGGGCACCTGCAATTTCGAGCGACGAATGGCGGGCCATCCTCGTGACTAGTCACAATCCATTGGATGAAGCGGGCTTCGAATACAGACCACGGCAAGGGAGGGAGCCACAAGGATGGATTAGTAGTAGCTGAGACGACAAACAGCGGCTACAGATACCGCGTTGACACGACGCACAATGCCGAGTGAGGGCGGCTCTTCGGCCTTTGCTATCCCAATCAGCAACATAAATATAGATAGCTACATGAAAACTGCTAACGCCTTTGGGCGGCCCTTCAATGAATATGGAGTAGGGCGGGACTGTCATCTCCTCGAGGTTGCTCTGTGTGTAGGTAAGACGCCGATATGTTATGAGAATCTTCTGTACTTAATTCCGCAGTCGGGGGGACGGCTCATACAGTCCTGTTCTGTATTTTGTACCGGTATCTAACTTCCAGGAAACGCAGTTTGTGACCCGTCCATTTGATCTACAAGTATTAGCCAAGGGCAAGATCCTCTAGGACTCGTTAAGTATTACTGTAGATACGACAGCTCCTCTGATGGATGTATTGCGTTGAACTGCCACCTACACTAGATAGCCTACTATATGTACCTACATCATACCTACTGGGTAGTACTTCACCATGGGAAGTTCTAAGTACTCCTCGCCCTGGTGGCTGTGCTCCGGGTATAAAAGTGGCCCCTTACGGTTCGGAGGAACAGTGTAGATCCGACTGCCCGGCTGCCAGCCAATCGAGGAAGGACTGGAGGATTGATTATTTTATTGTTAGTCCTGTGTGAGACAAGTTGCGCCATGAAGAGCCAATCAGCTAGTGAGCTAGGCAAGGCTCTTGTTGATAGAATACCAGCTGCTGGGAATAAGTCGAGACGAGTAAATCCTACCAGGACTCTCTACTGTGAAGGTATCTAGGCTGCTATGTGTCCCGTGTTTTGTATACTATGCGTTACATAGACGAGACGAGTATGTTATACATACCTACACACTAGATATTAGACTGCATAAATGAGGCAAGACTTGAGGTGTGCGGGGGGCCGTCAAGATAGTTTGATCAGGTTTCGCTTGTGAGAATTAGATTGGTAGATCGCTATTGTGCAGCCTGCAGGAAGCTGAACTATTGCAGGGACTGGTAGTTAGTTAGTCACACGTACTGTAGGCGGTTCTCTCTTTTTCGATGAACGAACTGCTTTGTACATGTGCATGTGTATGTATGTACAAGTATGTATGCATAGAGCTCCTACCAATCAAGCTAGCTATACCGACGTAGAGAAGCGAAACAAAAGGAGCTGGCGGGCGGAATAGTTGGCTTGGAAGATGTCAGCAATATGCATGCTTAACTCTTGCAACCTCTAATTTGCTAGGGGAGCCCTAGGAAGACAATGCCCTGGCTTGGTGTCGTTTAAGAATGAGCTTGTGACCAATAGAAGGCGACGATCGGTCTCAAGGTAAAATGCCGCTAAATCTGGCGCGCGAGAGATTTGCTCGATTCACCATTCAGCTTTCAAGACATTTTTAACTCCCTAGCGTAACGCCCAACTAGGCTAAAGCCTCCTAGGCGTCGAATGGGCGTCGAGTCGGAGAATAAATCGAGTAGTTTATGAACCAACAGCTGTAGTAGGTATGTTGTGCGTATTTACATAGATCTTGATAGGTAACTTCAATCCAGATGGTAGTGGACTTGGTATGTGGGGATACAGTGGTAGGTATGCCAGATGCAACAGAAGGTAGCATGGAGAGGCACATATGTAAGGCAGGTATGTGCCGTACAAGTACGTGCCTATCTAGACATGTACCTACATACCTAGGTAGGTCAGTAGGTATCTACATACATGCCTAGCTAGGTACCTAGTGTTTCAATGCGCATGGGCATCACATTGCAGCATTCCAGTTA
This sequence comes from Nemania bipapillata, assembly GCA_029590615.1. NCBI lineage: Eukaryota > Fungi > Ascomycota > Sordariomycetes > Xylariales > Xylariaceae > Nemania > Nemania bipapillata. The sequence goes on along the minus strand of JAPESX010000653.1, from coordinate 8,234 downwards.
CCTATCGTGGTGTTGTAATGCATTAGGTACCATAATAGACTTCTGTTAAGGCCTCGCTACGTATAAGTAGGAAATATGACACATGAATAACATAATAATCAACGCTACCTCTCTTTTTTCTATGCATCGCCTACAGTACAAGTAGGTATAGCACAAGAACCTACCTCCTCTGCCTAATGTAGATAGGTAGCATGTATGTTGGCATGTTGGCATGCAGCGTCGTGAGTCTCAATAAGGGGGATCCAGGACTTTGGGTGCAATTGAGCTGCGTCGTCGCTTGACACTGCATATAAGAATGCATCTGAAGGGTAGTATAATTAGCACTAATAAATGGGATCTAGGCGCAGCGTTGGCGTTGATATATATACAGTACCTAATGCTGTACATATAATAGGTAGGCTAGGGCCGCTAGGTATGTAGGTATGTACATCGCTATGCTGTGCCGACCTGCCTTCGTATACCTACCTGCATCCAGGGCAACGAAAGTTGAACCCTCTAACTACTTACCTAGGTAATATCCGTAGAGCTGATACACTACCTAGCTAGATCCATATGTACGTAATGCTAATGCTTGCTACGTACATATAATGAGTACATAGTCTAGGACTCTAGGTTATCTAGATAGATAGTATACCTAGTCTAGTGCAGATAGCATCCCTTTATTTACGGACCTCACCGGAATGAGGATTTGGAAAAGCATGCAGAGGAATACGGGTAGAATAATCTGCCAGAAGGGGCGATCGTTCTATCAGGAGTCTTAAAAACCGACTAACGTTACCACCACGCGATGCTCTTCCCTGTACAGTACTGTTTTAGGCATCGTCACCACCATCCNAGCAGGGCTGGACCTGGGGAAAGGCCTGTTTAATGCTGTCTTTGGCTGCGCTTGTGCTGGGATTCCGCGCTAAAATAGCAACCGTCGTGGTTGATGATTCCAGCAAATGAGCACTAGCGCAGTGTAGAGTGCAAGGCGGTACAGGGCAACACCTGGAGGGGATTACGCCTGCAAGCCTTAGCACGTTACTGCTGTACAGGGCAGTTTGCTCTTGGCACACCGGCTGTCTAGGCTTGCTAATAAGCCTGACTTGCAGGTCTCGCTCAGCGCCGTAATTACCACAGTGTCGGCCCTGTTTGACGCGAGAATACATGTGCCTTGCCAGTACCTGTGATTTCGCAATGAGTGGGCGTAGTAAATAAGTACCGGAAACCCTGCACTATATTGAGGTATCTACTGCATGCTTTCTGCAATGCATCTTGGATGTGCTTGGCCATCTTGTCGCTCCGTGTGAGAGTAACAAGGGAACGCCAATAATCCCGGACCGCGGCGTGGTTTCTAATTCATCAAACATCCAATCCGCGTCTAGCAACCAGCTTATTTTTTTTAATTGTTTATTCCAACGATCCCATATTATTGCTCATTACATGGGACAATTAGGACTAGCACTAGCAGCACCCAGGTATATATATATTTTTTTCAACACTACCTACCAATAAAGAGTTATGTACACTGTCTACTAAGTGTAATGCGCGTGGGTACAGTATGTATCAGCATTAATGTAGTATGAAAATGAAAATGAATTGTTTGTTCTGTTGTTCTAGTTGCAGCTCCTGAGACCGACCAACCCGAGGAGAAAAATTAATCGAAACTTCTTGCTTAGTACATTCTTTTTTTCTTGTCCTAAGGTCAACAAACCCTATCAAAATTCGACCTCAATTCTCCCGTGATGGTCCATCTGTTTGTCTGTGTTTGGTAGTTTCTTCAGCTACCCACCCACGCAGCTTGCATCATACCTACCTACATACCTTCCTACCTGCCTACCTACGTACAGGTACCCGCTGCAGACAGTCGCGGTTCTACCTAGACTATTCTGTACCTACCTACACAATCTACCTCCCTACCAACATACAAACCTACCTAATCTATGGGTTCCGTTTCGGCTTCCCTTCTCTAATCCAATCCGTTAGGTAGGCGCAGTGTAGGTGGTGTGGACAGACACGACTGGTTTCTTGATAGAGACAGTCGCGTATACAGCTCTACACCCACCCGTCTGCCCGGCCTGCATCCCCACTCTCGTCGCCGTTCTCCTCATGCTGTTGACGTTGATTCTCCTGTCCCCGTAACTTTTCGGTTCTTTCGTGGGTGGTTGTGTGTATTCTGCTACCAGAGCATCTCCCTATCCGATTCATTCATTCATCATAACATCCACCACACCTATCCTCTCTAGCTGCGCTCTGATCAATACACCCACATCCAGGCATTTATATACAGATACACATACGCACACGTTTACTGGCACCGGGTTCTTCAACTCGCACACGCCAGGCCGCCTGATCCACGACCACATACAACAGAGATCATTACACGCCAAACCATCCCTACCGCGCCCACGCATCCCGAACCCAGAATCCAGAGCCCCGGAACAGCAAACTAGCTCCCTGGGAATCTCGAAACTAACGATTTGGACGGGCTGCAGATCCGATTTACTGACATTCCTCAACATACACCTTCTCTCCCGCTGAGATTGCAATGTCTCGATGAGCAATGGGCCATGAACACACCAAAGAGAACTTATTCCTTTTCTTTTTGCCTCTCTACTGAAGGCTCTTCTTCCTTCTCCTGAGCCACGGTTGCTGGCTTTCGAGATGCAGTGTGTGCCTAGTGTAAGTCGGACTTGAACGCTGAATTCGCCCTTGCTCCTTTCTGCTTTCCGCTTTCATACCATCGCAATGTAGTTAGTTGGTGGGCCCGCGACTTCAACAACGCCGGCTTGCGAAGTCGACTCTGTGTTACTGTACCCACCCAGAATCCCAAAGCCTGTTTCTACCTACTATAGTAATGCATTGCATTCGAACCCACGATAACAGCATTCCCCCAAATACACCTCTTCCATACCGAAAAGGGAAGATAGAAGGACGCGCATATGGACTTGCGTGGTTAACTCTTTTATTATTTGCACTTTGACTTTGTTGGCGCTTTGTTGACACCGACTCTATGTACTAACATTGTGGCCCTACAATAGCTTATTGGGGCTGGTACTGCGGTCGCTGCGGCAGCAACGGGTCTTGCCTTTGGTCAGCTCCCTGAGGGTCAACAGCTATACTCTCCCCACAGCAGTCCAGTTTCGATCAGGCGAAAACTCGTGACCGACCACGGTTTCTCGAATTCCCATTCCTTTTCCCGACCCGGCACCAGTTCTGCGGCGTCGACAGCGCCATCTCGAACCCAAGATCAGACGGCCATATTACCCCTGCGTCAGTCTACGGTCTCCGTCAGTGCCACTTCGGCCCAAGGACGAATTGCCCGACGAGCTTCCCATGCTCAGATAACACCCACAAAGCCACCAGTCTCCCGCCACTCGCTGGCCAAACAGAGTGATCTTGGTCTTTCAGCGCCGATAGTTGAGGACACTCACGGCTCGGTATCGTCAAACGGCTCCTGGATACGACGATTATCTATTCGTCCACTGTCCCAACACGGGAGCCTAAGGTCGAGCATTGGTCCAGATTCACCTTCAATATTTTCTTTTGGGTCTGCGGCCCCAATATTACCTGGTTCAAAAGATACAGTATCTCAGCTTCCACCAAACAAGTTGGTGAAGCGTGCGCCAGGGATAAATATACAGGAAGCAGGGTTTCCTAAGAGGCGAGGGTCGAGGGCTCAGATGACACTACGAAGACCAGCGACGAGTCACCAGAGGTCTGCCACATTACAGCATCAGCTGGACGCTGAAGATCTACCACCGCTGCCAAAGTTTTCTTTTGACCAGCCTAGCCGGCCCCGGGCTAAAACGGTGGGAGTCCACCAGCAGAAACCAATTGCAGGTGTGACTGGGAACGAACGCTCTAGGTGGAGGTCATTCTGGCATGCAAGACTGTCTAATACTGCCCCCAAAACAACCCCGTTACGTGGAGTCGATACCAGCGCTCAACCTTTAGGGAGGCGCATTCGCCTCGATGATCAACAAACTCAACAGGTTTATCTTATCACCGCTAATAAGCTCATAATGAACGGATCCTTAGATACAGCTAACGGATTTCCCTATGAGTCTAATTCTCCACATAGTAATGCTAAAGAGAGCCCTCAGACTTCCGAAAAGGAACCGGATTCGACTGAGGTAACACCCTCGAAACAACCTAAGCGGTCAACTTCGATGCAGTTTAGCTCGCCTACAAATTGGATATCGAGGACAGGGAGTCTCAGGCGCCGTAAAAGAGGGAGTGAGACAACAGGAAGCAAACGGCATGTGTCTGCACCGATTGTAGATGACGAGGATCAAACACAGAGTAGCAAGAGCATAAATCTGGAGAAGACCCTGAAACGTTCAGAGGAAGTCAGTCAGGCAGAGGCCGATCTTGCAGCCATTTTTCGCCCTCCGGAACCTCAATCTGGCCTTTCATCCCCGCTCCCACCTTTGTCACGGCTCTCAAGTTTTCATCTTGATGATAACCGCCTTGGCTCGTCATCTTCAGTATCGCCAGATCGACCTAACGAAGCTATAATTGGTCCTTTGGTATCGTCAAGGGTCAACTCTCACGGGTCTCATACTCGGACACTGGAGCGTGCATCTACCGTCGGTAGCTCTGAGTACCATCATGGATTTACCTCAGGTGACGATGACGATACGGACTTCAAAACTGATACACCCTTTGATTCTTTCAGGACCATGGCCTCCGATCGCAAGCGCGCTCTTGATAGTCCTTTGGAATCTATGTTCGATGACTCCCCACCAAGCACGGCTGGGAATAACAGCAAGCCCAAACGCCTTTCAATCCAAGAGATATTAGGGCCATCATTTGATGGTGGCAACAAGATTATGGAAGAAGATGAGAGTGCTTCCACGCCAGTACGAGGAACTTACGAGGAGTTTGAGGCACGGTTCCGTGCTGCAAGCATCGAAGACGACAATAAGTTTATGCAAGGCTCCAGATCCACGCACTCTCCCATCGAAAAAGATTATGGCCGACTATCCTTAGATGATGATGATGACCTAGGGTGGGCAAGAGCAGATGAAAAAGAGTTCTATAATCATCTCTCACCACCTAGCTCCATGAATTCTCGGCGTGGTAGCCCTAAATTTCGGATGATGCTAGGGAGAATGAGCGTCAACTCCAAGCCTGATGTGTATTTTGATTCTACCAATGAACGACCACGAAGCACCATTTTTGATTGGACCGAACCCTCAGTCCACGATAAGCGTGAGAAAAATGGATTTACGCACCGGCCGAAGACCGTTCACGGAAAACAAGAGCTCGATCTAAGGGGTGGACGATCGGCCAACCGTAAAAGTTTCGTTGCTGCTCATGTGCGAAGTCAAAGTGTCCCAGTCGTCCCAGATCCGACAGAGACTGCGAAATCGGCCCCTAAGTTCGGTACCTGGGGGTTAGGCCAGAAGAACGTCAGTGAAGATTGGGATGACGATTTTGAGTTCGAGGAAGAAATAGGATCGACATTAGATCCAATGGGAAATGTGAATGAGAATGGATTTTCAATGCTCGTTCCCGCTTCGATTCAAGCAACTCAGCCGACGGTGAAGGCCCATTCCGGTCAGATTCGAGAGTTGTCCCTTCTGGTCAATGACTTAAAACGTTTATGTCGCCTAGGTCGGGAGATGAGCATGTTGGTCGGCTCCTCAGCGAAATTATGGCACGAGGCAGAAGGCATCATCGCCTTAGCTTCTCCTGATGAGGATACGGACGTAACAGACACAGGCGCACCTGATGACCTCAATACTATTCCCATTGATGAACGGTTTGTTGAGAAAGGATTTGACGGCGCTACCTTGGGAATTGGAGAAAGCCCCCGACGTCGAAACCCGAACTCCTCGCGTCGCCGATCTGTCTTCTGCCCGGATGATGATATTTTTGGTGCATGGGACTACACTGATCAGGACGTTACTGCCGAGCGACCCAGAACGCCAGAGAATCCTATTATAGAACCTCGCTCCACAAGCGTTGCGAGGTCCGTTATGGAGTCAATGCGCAAGCGTCGTACAACTTTTGATGTCGATGCTGACGATACATGTGACGATGACACAAACGAGTATTCTACAAGGAAAATGAACTTTGACACGAACAGTCTCAAAGAATTGGTTAAGCGCGCAGGAGACCTAAGAGATAGTCTTTCGGAACTAGTCCGCCGAGAAGACCACATCACGCAAAGCCCGGGAAGAACCCCCAAACACACTAGACCTGATGGCAGCCCAGCATTCACCCGAGTTTTCGACGAGCCATCATCAAGCCCTACACGGCGTATATCCCGCAACCAAAACAAACCAGCTCTCAACAGTACGTCCGTTAGTACATCGCCTTCCAATGGAATCAGCCGACGCATGCAGATGATGATTGTTAATTAAACCGGCTGAACTATAATCATACACTTTGTCTCCATCCCCCATCCACCTTCGCAACATACGAGATAGTTCCACCGGGAACTTTGTATATGTAAAGATATCTGTTTGATTTGCATAGCGCCGGGTTGGTTTCGAGCTTTTCCGAGTGCTTCCAACGCAAACTGAGAAGCACATTCTTCTGTCTAGATAATCTTAGAGACCGCATGACACTACGAGGATACGAGAAATGTTGAAGAAAAAGTGTGGAATGGTATTGTCACTGCCACCTCGAGCCTTTCATGGTCTTTTTTTCGCCTCTGACAAACTGGATACCTCATGATGCTAATGGCAGAGGATTTTTCAGACGAGTCACACTGACAGCTGTATTTTCTCTTGACGTTGTTTTTTCTCTTGTCGGTCTTGTGGATAGGTTTCGGGGAATCAAATGTTCATTCATCATCCGGTTGGTCTCAGGGCATCAGACGGGGCATTAAAAACAAAAGAGACCACAGACAGCCTATAGAATCACGCAAAATAATGAACACGAATTAATGACTCTTTAACATAATGGCTTATATTTGATAATTACCTATTTCATGGGATTAGACTGTGACTGACCATGACTGAGGCCTTTAGCAGCAGATTCCTTAACTGGGTTGTGCTAGGCAGTGGCAGCAGTTAAGTAAACGCTCTATCTAGCTGTTGGCGTACAACAGATAGGACCACATTAAATGAAAATATCCTATGTTAAAGTCAATACCACATAGCGAGTTAAGTATAAGTCAAAAGCTCCATATATTTAAGTCATGGTCTGACATAAGACCTCATATAACACAAAGATGCTTATTAGTGACACATATGATGTTGCTACAACTCAGGGACTGGCTTGGATAGCTGTCTACCATCACATTTGCATTTGATCAGCCACATAGTATTCTGTACATAGTTTAAAAGGGGGAAGGTTGGATTGAAGATGTGGTCTTCTCCAATCGGAAGAGATTGAATTGCCAAGCTTTAAGTTTTAGTGCAAAGCGCTCTTGGATTTGCAAGGGTCACATATTTTGATTGATATAGCGTCTACAGTACAGAATATCGAAACCTTCAATGGACCGGTATGGCATGGGTACATACATGTTCGAAATTACCTAGTAGACCTACATATTGTTACGAAAAATACCATGTATATTAAACCTATATACCTTAGGTACCTACGTACATGATCTATCCACATATGCGTAGGTACCTACATACATGTAGATCGTGTGCATTTCGTTGCTACCTACATACCTAAAGTATGGTATGGTACCTTAAGCATAGCTACTTCAGTAGTAGCCTAGTGTCTGGGTACCTATCCTTCGATTTAGCTGCTCTATATAGGTACCTATGAATACTCTATACTGATGCGTACCTATGCTAATACCTTATAGTCGAGCAAGCTACCAGGTATTTATTTAAATGAGGAGATGAGGCAGGCAGAAGAATAACTGTCGTCCAGGGAAAGCGGGGCAGCTGTTTTTTGTCGGCAAGTGTTACCAGGGGCATGTTTGGTGCTTCGATGTGATTGGTGCACCTCTGGGACCCTTTGCCTGTTTGGGCGGTGGTTTCCTGAGGTTCTGTGCTGGCCCCTGGAACTAGCAGCCAGCGATTGGGGTGATTGGGACTGCAGTGACCCGTTGCTCTCCAAAACATCAATCTAACAACAATTTGACCAACCAAAAGCAGCCCACACGTATCTCTCCACCACAACCATCTTCTCGTTCTCCCAACACACCGCTTCCTTTCCCTCTTTCTTAAACCTCCCCTTTCTTCTTCAACTACCACCGCTATCCTTCTCCATTCCGTCTTCGCTCTACACATCCTCCTCATTTGTGTGTATCGTATACCAGTCCATCAATTACCAAAATG
>JAPESX010000652.1:0-15780 GCA_029590615.1 Nemania bipapillata | reverse complement strand
CAGATGTGCTTGGACGCGGGGAAGCGTCTGAGCTCCACCGAGCTGCTGTAGGCGCTGCATCCATTGGGGCATTGCTTTGCGCATCTTGATTCATTCTCGCCTACGCGGCGACAGATAGCCTCAGGGCAGACGGGGTATGTGTATATGAGGCTGGGGGAGTTGGTGTACTAGCCGAGCTGCCTGTCCAAGTCCGTAATATACTAGACGTATAAGGATTATGTATCGATAGTCTGAGCTCTTTGCCGGGTCGAACGAATGCTTTATGTGCCCGTCGTGCCGTGTCGCATGGTTTGTCTATATATCGAAATGGTTGAGTTGGCTTGCATTCAATGCAGTAGGTAAATACTTTAGATTATCTCCCTGGTAGACTACCTACCTAGTATCTAGATACCGGGCTAGGCAGGCTAGGTACCTAGCTAGCTAGCTAGTAACTAGTTAGGTACCTTACCTGCTGCTCTAAGGCTCTCATACTTCACTGGGGATGGCCCCAATCGGTGCTGACTGTTTTTCCGTTATAGCCAACGTGGCGGCACGCCGGTGGATACCTCCGATGCACCTGTCTATTAGGTATGCCTAACTACATATACATACCTACTATCTAATGTATCTATTTACACGTACAAAAACGGCGATGCCTGGATGGCTAACACAATGCGTCCTCGGACAAGCATTGGTCGCAAAATCACATGGTAGGTAAATCTATACAAGGAATAAGGAGCAGCATTTCCTGCTATGCTCAGTATCCCATATTTCATAATCGTATCTAGAAAGAGAGTAGCACCAAACGCCGTGGCCGATGACCCTTCCTAAAGTCCGCTTGTTATACAGACGACCCTCAAGCTCGCCTTTTTTCTCTTTCACTCCCAATGCGAGTACCTTATAATAATACCAATAATTAGCTGGTGGGTTTACTGTGCCACCCGGAACCATAAAGTAGTCAATGAGTAGTCCCCATCATCCTACAGGTTAGCGTGTACACGCAACTACGAGTCTGCTTTGGCCGGATTGCTCTTTTTCTTCGTGTCTACAGCCTTGGCACTGTCCTCAGCGTTTCCCTTCTTAGAGTTTGGGATTGTTTCCTTTCGAGAGTCCGCTGGTGAGCCATCCTCGGCCTTGGACTTGCCTTTCTTCTTCGACTCGGACTTTTGGCCTTCAGAAGCCTGCTTCGCGATGTTTTGAAGTTCAGATTTGTCCTTCTCCCACTGGCTATTGGTATCGTCAAATTGTTCCTTGATCTTCTTCTCTTTCTCAGCCTTTTCCTTTTCTTCAGCCTCCTTAGCAAGACGTTCCCGCTCCATTTCCTAGTGTCACACGTTAGCAGGTAAGCGTAAATCCAAGAATGTAGTTAAATATACCTCCATATGTTTAATATCGTCAACACTTGGCTCGTATAAGTGCCATATCGTGTAGTGGGGTAAACCGACGACGGAAAATTGCATACGTTTGGCCATCTGCCTGCCGTGTCAGCGATCGGCTATGATTTGAGGTAATCCACAATTCTTACCTTGCCGAACCCCTCGGTCTCGGCGTGCTTCTCGAAACTAAAGGCCGGGAAGTGCACACCTGACCTGAAGACTCGTGCCTTGGCTAAGATGCTCACGCCGCCCACCCCATCAATTTCCATTTCCATATCTGGATCGCCATATGGATCGCGTAGATAGGCCAAATGAGGACGCCAAGTAGCATACTCGGCATAGCCTTCCACAATAACGGCGTCTTCGTCTAGAGTATCGGCAAGAGCCAATGCAGTTTCCGACTCTTGCCAAGAATTTAGATCATATGGTTGCTCTCCACCAAGCCAATCAGGAAGTGGTCGCCATACATCTGCAAGTAGGAAAGTCAGTGTAAGTTGAGTAAGTTATGTGCGAATGGAGCTCGCTCACTTGGGACAATCACGTCCTTGTTATGACGCATGAGATCTTCGACGATAGTAAACGGCGCGGTTTCAACATCGACGTCCCTCCAGTATACCCACGAGTGGTATGGGCGAAGGGTAGCGCTCAATAACCAGTTCCGTGCCTGCGCCATGAGCTTTCGGCGGCTTGCTTGAGCAGCAAATCCATGGCGACTCTCGACGTCTTGATTTACCTTCTGGCCAAAGTCTTTCTCGATGATAGATATTTCGCCATATGGCTGTTTTGGATCCTCGTGAGCCTGAAGCGCCTCTAACAACTCCACAAGAAGTTCCAACGTCCTATCCTTCGAGTCAGATACTAAAAAGGCGAGGTCCATTAGATGATGTGGATAGGTGAGATTGCGAAGATGAGAGAACATCATCGGCAGATGTGGTTCGGCATCGCGTAACGGAACGCAGAGAAGGATGCGCTCCTCTCTTTCCCAACCACGAGCAGTCCCCTGGACATTAGAGAGATCGTAGTAGCGGACGGTGTCCATGAGCATCGCGGTCGTTGAGCCGGCTAAACCGAACGTGAACATGGATGTTATGGAAAAGCCGCCGGGCCAAACGAAGAGTCCGAAAAGAACTATCCCGGCGGCGATTATACCCAATCGCATTAGCAACTTCCTTCGACGTCGAGTCGCGGGGTTCGAACGGGGGAGGAAGCTGGGCATGGCATCAACGTCAGCAGCTAGTAGTAAAGGGGTATTCGAGAGGCGCTAGTTTACCTGTGAGGAGCAAAGTCAAAGTCACTCTCATCCCGCGGGTAGCCATTGGAAACCCCAGGATGATGCCGGGACATCACTTTAGAGTTTGCGGGAACCGCATACGAGGGCAGCATGGATACCATTCCAACGTGACGGACAGCCGACGGGCAGTGATGGCAACGAAGAGGCAGCCCCCGAGGTAGGTTGACAAGACTGATGACAGGGGCCACGCGCGCCGAAAGCCACCTGTCAGGAGAGACCTGGGCCCCTTTGCGATTCACCAATCCGTCATTGACAGATCAAGGTAGGTCGGGAGTTAGCGGCAAAGATAGTCTATCGTGGTCTTGGAGTTTCTAAGGATCGTAGGGCTAGGAGATGTCGTCGGGAAGTGGTCGTGATTATGGTAGCACAAAGATGCAGATAGTAGGGGAATTAAAAGGTGTCGTATTCATGGAGTCAGGGCGATCACTATCTTTGGCCAAGACAGGCGATCAGTTCGATTGATCTCGAAATTCAGGCTCTTGGCACGAGCTGTACTGGTACTGTCGGCCCCATAAATACGAGCCACAGCCATCCAAGTTGGTTACGCCCGTGACGACCCACCAAAGTTTCAGCTTTTTATGCATACCTACATCCTAGCAGGTGGTAGGTAGGTTCCAGTTAAACTGTAAGTATGTACCTAGGGTACCTAAGTAAATACATTCTAGCTCTTGTGCAGTCTGTAACCACCTACCTGACGTCCTTAACGGTAGGTACGAATCTACAAACTGTAACCACTTATTTATAGAATCCCTTCTCCGCTCAGTCTTGGACCATCCACATTACAGTAGCAACATACCTACCTATTCGACGTCATCAGTGAGCCGCTTCATATGCAACGGTAGCTTATCTTCCGCTAGCTCAACCTATAAGCTACCTAATCTCGATAGGACAGGCATTATTATCACTACTGCACCACTGCTAAAGTTGTTCTATGCATACCCGTTCTATCACTCGATGTAACAACTCTCGAGGTCTCAAATAGCTGGGGCATTCTTAAGACAAATATAATTGTTTCGTTGATCACAATATTAGATAGGGTAATTTCATTCTCCATTGCTTAATCCTACCTCGTTAGTCTTTGCCTAAACAAACACACCTGGTGCCATCTAGATTCTATCATCTACTCAACCCCGTCCAGTGTGCCTATGCGCAGATATTTATCTATTCCTTGCCAAAAAGGCCGCCTCAAACAGCCAGCCGGATACCTAATGATCATAGCCAAACTCCAAACAATGCATACCGGTAGATATCATTCGCGTTGTCCAATCCTCAATCCTTCCTAAAATTGGCACCGGCCTCTATTCAATCCAGTTGGTTGGAGTTCGCTTGTCGCCGGCTCTTCTCGGCTGCCGCAGCTTCTCTTCGTTCAGCCTCTTTCCTAGATCGCTGTTCTTCTCGTTCAGCACGACCTGGCCGCTTGCGACTATATGTACCTAAAGCCCAGAGAAGAGCAATACTTGCGATAATCGTGCACACCCGCATGTCTTCGCGGAACGCACTGGCATACGCTCTTCTGATCGCGGCGAGCTCGTTTGGAGCTAGGTTTCCACCGCCGCCCTCAACTGAAGAGATCTGTTGTGATGTCAAGGACCCGCCTCCTTGGGCACGTAAGGATGTTTGTAAGATTGCCGCAGAGGCTGCGATGCCCAGACTCCCTCCAAAAACCCGCACTTGAGCCACAATGCCCTGAGCAGGAGCTGACTTTGTGTTAGTATTCACTATTCGATGCCCGTAGATCAGCTGGACGCTCACCGTGATCCCGTACGGATGACTGCAGTCTTGCCAGTATAGTTGTTGTTGATACAGATAGGCCAAACCCAAGACCAACGAACACCAAAAATCCTAGAGCCTTAGCCTCAAGGTCCACGGACCCGGAGATCGTTGTGAGAAGCCCGCAGCCTATAGCCATGGATCCTGTCGCTACAATCAACGTCTCGCAGCTATAGTCTTTCTTCTTTCCATTCAGAATGCCTGATACGACAGTACCAATAGCGCTAGATGCCAGCATAGGTAATAGCATGATGCCAGCCATCAAAGCATCCTTTCCATTGACGACCTGACACCGGAGGGGGAAGGCACTGCAAGGGCTTGGGGTTAGTTACCACCATTCTGATCATAGTTCCCAAGTGTTCTAGACTTTATGAGAAGCCTCTAAGATATGGTTTTAGCCTGAATAGGGATGTCTATACAATAGCGATCGCTCAAATACGAGGCACTTAGCCTCAGGGCTTACTTACTAAACGATGAGGATGAAGGGAAAGCCGATGAACATTGTATTCAGAACGGCCAAGGCGTATACTCTATTGCGGAGGAGGTTCATAGGAAGCGCGGCGGCGATTCTATCTCCCCAACGCTTGTCTGCGAAGAAGGACCAAGCAAATACCCCTAAAAACGCAATCAACCCGAGGATTAGTGGTGATATGAAAATCGCCTGGTCCCACTGATCTGTAGTGCTCTCAGCGTTCTGGAATGGGAATACAACTAGTACAGTTGCCGCGACGAGCAAGAATGATCCGAAATAGTCTAGTTCCTTCCACGATCGTCGTTCAAGGTCAGGCATATACTGAGGCTTCGGCCATGCCATGAAAAATAGCAGTAGAAAGACTGCGCCGATAGGTCCACTGGAATGTTTATTTAGTATGTTACGAGGGGTCCGATACCCGGTCATCGTGTGAACTCACTTGATCCAAAAAATCCAGCGCCAGCTCGCATAGTGTGTCAAAACACCACCCAGCACAGGACCGAGAACACTAGACAAAGTTATGACAATAGCAACGATGGTCCCAAGAGTCTGTGCGAGCCAGGTGGATTCGATCTCCGAGAGAGTGATCACTATATGAACCATGGTTAAACCTCACGGCTGATGGGAGAGAGTTAACTTATTCTTGCAGGTTTTTAGAAGATGCAGAAACATCCTAGAACATGGGCCTGTCCCAGAGGGGGCAGAGGGGGATAAAAGACTCCAGAGTACGTACTGGCTATAGAGTATAGGCCTAAGCTGGTCAGGACAATCGGCGCCACAGCGTGTTCTTCAAAGATAACGCACCTGAACCCCCGACTCCCTGGATCGCTCGAAATGCAATGAGTTGTTGGAGATCTTGTGCAAAGCCACACCCAATGGAGAAGGCTATAAAGATAATATAGGATATCGAGAAAGCGCCACGCCGCCCAATCACATCTGCAATTCTAGCTAGGAAGACGGCAGATCCTAGATACGACAGAGTATAGGCCAATGCGACCCAGTTTACCTTCTTTATGTCGTTAAACTCGGTACCAATAGTGAAGAGGCTCGTGGCTACAATTGAGCTATCTAGGAAACTGAGAAAGAGCCCGATTAACAGACTAATCACGAGTCAGCGCAAGGCCACATAAAGCTAGAAGCGAAACTAACCTGAGGCAGAGAAGCGCCAGGCGTGCTGGCGGTACCTCTTCACGATGATACTCATTCCGAATACTGGAAGAGTTGGAGCCCGCAATACGATCGTCTACTGTTTCCTTCTCGATTGATTCTCCGGCCATATTTCCGAGATGCTAGAAGAAAAATAAGACGAGAACAGGTTGTTGATTTTTTGAAAAGATTACGCCGCAAGGGATATATCACCTTGAAGCGTGCTACAGTGCCACATGTCTTATAAGAAAAAATTCGATAGTAGGTGCCTGGCGCCTGGTTCTACTGTAAGACACATACACGCCGAATAACCGGGCAAGTTCGATAAAATGCGCTCTAACAGCTAGAAGTATTGCGAATGCGAACCTTAATCCCTCTAAACCTCAACCCCTCTCAATTTGCCCTACGAAATCGCTACACGAAGGGAGTATGCTTATGCCATAACTAACAATGCGTGCGTATACACGGACGAACTTGAGGCCTTGGTGCGGAGGCTAAGTACCCAATCTTAGCTTCTTCCACGATATCGGATCCTTTCGTCCTCGCATTCGCTTATTACTTACCCAGCCCACCTACCGGGGATATGGGGACATCGAACTACTATGTATAATCATCATCATCCTATCCACCCTGTGTCAGCAAGTGACGTTCGTTGGTGGCGCTTCTTGCAGCGGCTGAATATTTTTTTGGCTGCTATCTACAAGTAGGTAGACTCATGTCTACAGTTACAATCGCATCACGTAGGTATGTTTATAACACCACCCCCAGCAAATACAGTATAGTGCCCTCGGCAACACGAGACTGGAATAAGCTAACACGTGCCGTGTTATGTAATCACAATCACATCACGCTCTCCAATGGGTTCTGAACTGTCTCAAAACACGATGAATCACTAGCGAGGGCGATTCATTTGCAAAGTGTCTGCATAGGCCCACTCCAACCGAAGATTCAGGTGAATACAAACTCCTAATCGATTCCCAGCATGTTAACAGTTAGTTATCTACATGAAACGACACAATTCCCCCATTCTTTTGCAGATGTCACATTGCCTTGATTAGAACATAGGAATCATCATCGGTCAGGTTCTTCGAACTCGGTCATACATGGCGCATAGCTCATAATTTCTACACCATCTCTCCTTGATGTCTCGCACTTAGGCACACTGTATCACTGGCATATCGACCCATTTCCTCGCATCTTGGATCGAAGCTTCGTCGTAGATGAATAAGTTAACGGTCCCTCTACCCTGGTGGTACCTCTTTTACAAAAGTCACCCGGAACTGGATATTTGGCCAATAGATGGGGTTTCTCCTCTTATAAGATCTCCCGAAGCGCACCGGGATGAATGGCGTCGGTAAGGCTAATCAACACCGTTCTATGCAGGCATCCAAATGATAGGAAATACGAGATATATATAACTGCTTTCACTACTGCTTGTGTTTAGCTGCCTACGTTGCTAGGAGAGACATATATGCTGAATCTTAGTAGGGAGGATTTTTCTTCATGTGTTAGGTAACATATTACACTAGCAATATACAGGAAATCTTGTTAGACTCCCATAGCCTCCCATAGCCTCCCATAGCCTCCTAGTTCCTACCTCGGTGGTGTCTAGGTAGGTCAACCCAAACGGTGTAGATTTACTAAGTCATTGGTGAATAAGTACTGCACTTGTTTCGATCCTTTCACTCGTCATTTGTCGTCGTCGTTTATTCCACAGTTTACAAACCTGTGTGACAGGCACACACTCGGTCGAGGTACCATGCATAAACAGTGCTAGACACTTGTAACGTTGCTATCTCTTCTCGCGTCACTCACTACTCACCTCCTAGCCTTAGATACGGCCGACTGAATGATCGTCATAAGTATGAGATGGACCTTATAGGAATACATAGGACTACCAGCGATCGACGAATCAATCCAGCCTAGCATTCTACGTATCTATACATGGCTTACGACAGAAACCTCTCGTCATTCCCCAATGCCTCAATACGGCAACACCCTGTGAGGTGCTTCCGTAATTAGCGTTATTCAAGTCTACATTACTCGAAACGTCTGTGACAGCCTCGCGTCTAGTATACATCATCACCAATTAGAGATGTCGGTCCGCGTCAGAATCACGTTGAACCAGGCCTTATATCTCGGCGACGCCGTCGACGATAAAGCAGCCCGTCATTCTCTCGTCCCGTCCACGGCGGCAAGTATTAGTGTCTCATGCCTGAGGTAACCGCAGCAGAGTCCCGCACATGTTCACTCCGGACCAGACTGCTATACCTGCGGGACGCAAATATCAGAGGAACTGGAGTAATCGATATGTTCAACGTCATCTACTACTCTAGTGCTTCCCGGGGTCCGTTGACCCAGATTGTATAGCATGCAGATGGTTGTATGTATATCTAAGGCCAGTTTCCTCCCACGTTGAAGGTCATCCAATGCCATGGCCAACAAAGAGCTAAACTCGGAGATAGGAATTTCTTGTCAGCTTTAACTCCCGAGAAAATGATATGAGATGTACACCGGGCTCCGGTTTCGGAATACCTTCCTCGAAAAGACACCCAGAGACTGTCGGAGCGTATGCAACGACGAAAAATATAATATTTTTACGTCTTCGCAGAAACTTCAAATGGGTTAGAGGAGTACGCCTAAACTACGGCCATTCGTGACAAGCGTAACTGATAGGCGATCGATACGTCTGGTTGACATTCTGGGAAAGCAATACGCAATACATCGGAGAGAACGCCATAGTGTCTAGATTACAAATCTACCTACATACGTATATTTGCTTTATACGTGACACGCCCATTGGTAGCTCTCTGATGCCTTGAGATTTAAGCGGCATAAGAGAATTTATCATGGCTCTTTCGTTATACAAATATTTTAATCGGAGAAATGAAAAAGAAGGAATCTCAGGGAGTTGCTGTGATCCCTATTCTGCATGAGTTTATAATATTATCTGAATAGTATAGGCGGCAGCTTACTGTATTGAAAATGAAGATGGCAAACCAATACTCCTATTCCTTTTGCTAGCGGATTAGAATAATTTCTAGACCTGAAACGACATCGAATGAGAGTTGCCTCCTCCTCCTCCTCNCTCCTCCTCCTCAAGTCTATCTATAGGACTACGATTCTCGTCGGCCCACACCCATCAGCATTTCGCTGCGCCACTACAGGTGATCTTGGTGTCACCTACCAAAAGCTGTCGATCCATTGCTGACGGAGTATTCCCTAGGCTTTTGTGGGCTGATTTAGCAAATATCATACGGGGTTGGAGGGGAAGGGGGGGATCAATGACATGCCAAGTCAACTTTTGCAATTGAGCTCTGATCTAGGGCGACGGGACTTGCTATTGTTACTCGTGCACACATCACCATGTCTACAGGATCCGGCTGGGCCATTCGCCGCAACGGCTCGTGTCTCTTGACGAAGGAAGTCGACTGTGGAGAAACGATCAGTCCATACCGAGCCTGTTGCCCATCCACAACAACTGTGAGCGATTCTTATAGTGACTCTCTTCGTAAACCGCCTTCTCTTAGGGCCAACTTCATGGCGTATACCATTCTCATATTTCCAACACTCATGGATCGCGCATCGAACAGTATGAGCTAACTATTAATCTAGTGTCCGAACCAATACAATGTTGCGTGTTGCCCCGCCAATGTGAATTGTACTTCGGCCCTTGTCGAAACTCCCTCATGTGCAAATAGCTCATGGAGCATGTTCGATAATGGAGGATACTTTTGTTGCGAGAATGGCCAGATTGGCTATAATATTCAAGACTCCGATGGCTGCTCTCTACCTGGGAAAGCTCTCCCAGACGACGCAGCTCCTCTTTCGGTTCTTGACCAAAGTAAGTGACGTTCACATATTGCTTAGCTCAAAGCCATGTATCTTATTTACTCGACTGTTAGCATATTCAAGCACATCGCAGTCAACGTCGGTGCAGCCGACATCATCTCTACCTCCGTCTCAATCCACGCATGCGAGCAACAATATTCCCGGGGGTATCATCGCAGGTGCTGTCGTTGGTAGCGTTGCTGGAATCGCAATTATAGTTGGTCTACTTTGGTGGTTCTATATTCGGAAGAAGACAAATTCAAGAGCGAGCACGGATGGGATATCTCGGCCAACATATGAGAGCAGTGGGGGAGGAGATCAGGGTAGGGGGCACTCTTCAATGCCAATAATGAGTCCAGCGGAGATCGATGGCACCCATAAATCTGAGCTTTTAGCGACTACCGACCAGACTGAGGGCATAAGTGAAATGCCCTGAAAGAGATTGGCGTTCATGTTCATAAGCTATATGATAGAACGGAAGGGCCATGTGAGATAAATTAAAGACTTGTTTCTTTTCTTTCGTAATTACAGCTCAGACTACCTACAATGCAACGTGGAGATTCAACTCAAGGATCTGTCAGCTGCAATCAGCTGGGGCACCTGAGGCAGCTGGCCACTGAAGAGACCAGCGGTTGTAGCTGTGGCTGGAGCAGCAACCGCCATCAGGCACCTATCTACAGCAAGCTAGAGGCACTGTATCATCCCTAAGTAATCAACCACGCATCCTGTCTCACCTTGCGACGTTTTGCTCTAGGCGTACTAACTCTTCTGCCTACCTTAGGTTCATTATTTTGCAGATGGTATACAGGTGACCAACGATTTTTCTTATTGCAGTTGCTATTCGTCGCCACATCGGTCGGTCTAGGCTCCTTTAATATACACAACAGTGCCACAAGCCTCATCCTGGCTGTTGCGCCTTTAGGCAGGACAGCTCGCTGGTAAAGCAGCATGGCAGAGATCGTGCTAGACCAAACACCGCCAGTACTCCGGGGTCCAACGGAGAAAGAAAAGAAGTATGATCGCCAGCTTAGACTATGGGCTGCTAGTGGCCAAGCCGCGTTAGAGTCAGCCAATATCCTCTTAGTTAACTCGGGCGCCGGCACCGTCGGCGTTGAAACTCTCAAGAATCTTGTACTTCCAGGTGAGCTGCTCATGATAAATCTCACAGGCAGCGACACTAATGGGGTTTAGGGATTGGTAAATTCGTGATTGCCGATGACACCGTCGTCAAGAAGGCCGACTTAGGTGTCAACTTCTTCCTCGATGAGAGCTGTCTAGGGAGGCCACGGTCGGAGTGCTGCACCAGACTCCTTCTTGAGCTGAATCCAGAAGTTCAGGGAGACTGGTACCCTAAGAATGAGGTACGTTGTGGCGAGAAGGGCATATGATGGATGCTAATAGCCTGGGATAGGAGAAGTTGGACCTCCATCACGTCCTGGATAGTTCGGGCTCATTCACGCTGATCATGTATACAAATCCCACGCTGCCAGATGATCTCGCCACCATCGAGGCCTATGCAAGCCAGCACCAGACGCCAGTCGTGTGCATTCATTCCGCGGGGTTCTACTCCTACTTTCGCTTCAGTTTGCATGGAACCTTTCCGATCGTCGACACTCACCCTGAAGTGGAGAAGACAACAGACCTTCGCCTCTTGCAACCATGGCCCGAGCTATCTGAATTTGCAAAAAGGATGGTTGAGGGGATAGACACCCTCGAAGATCACGAGCATGGCCACTTGCCATACCTCGTTATTCTACTCCACTTTCTAGACCAGTGGAGACAATCACACGATGGCAAAAACCCTACCACGCCTAAGGAGAAGAAAGAGTTTGGTAAGTTAGTGTTGGGCGGTTCGAGGACCAATAATCCCGAGGGTGGGGAAGAGAATTTCCAGGAGGCTATCAACGCCATAAACAAGAACATCAAGGTGCCAGAGTTGGAGCCCGGGCTAGAGGAGGTCTTCAATCATCAGGACTCAAGCGAGGTAAGATCTATACTCTGGAACAATCCGCCAAAAAAACTAAAATAGAAGGTAATAGGCCGAACGGCAGTCGTCCTTCTGGATCATTGCTAGGGCCATCCATCTCTTTTACCAGGAGCATGGCTGTCTCCCATTGCCTGGTTCTTTGCCTGATATGAAGGCACAGTCGAGCGTTTACGTCAAGCTGCAGGGTCTTTACAAGGCAAAAGCTCGGAAAGACGCGCAAGAAGTGCTTGAAACAGTGAGAGAAAGTGCTGGTGGCGAACACGTTAACCCAACTGAGGTGGACCTGTTCTGCAAGAACGCCCGCTTCGTCAAATTGATTAATACAAGTCCCAAGGGCTTAGATCTCGGCCAGATCTTTGGTACGTTAACTATTTTCAATTACGTAGTAACATCCCCTAACTATATTCACCAGATGCCGAGAGAGCAAATGACGAAGCAGCAGAGGCAATGAAGATCGAGACCGGCGGAGCCTTTAGCCTGCCCTTGTCAAACTTCTTCATATACATGGCGCTGAAGGCTACTGCCTACAACCCGACTGCTACCGCCGATGAAATCATGAGTACCATCACCCAGCTAGTACCCCAAGCTGCTGGATATGAGAGGATGGGGCAAATCGCCCAAGAGGTTGCAAGAGCTGGAGGCGGCGAGCTTCACAATATCTCTGCGCTCACAGGAGGAATGGTAGCACAGGAAGTGATCAAAATTATCACTAAGCAATACATCCCTATTGACGATACTTGCATATTCGACGGCATTAGCAGCCGATGTCAGGTACTGCGATTATGATAGTGGGCCATTAACGCCCTCTTCGCAGCAGAATAACCACACTTCATAGGCGACACGCCCGGAGTTCTTCTTGAGGATCCGGGTTTAGCCATGGTGGGTAGCAGGAGTAGTGGAGACTTAAGCGAACTTAGCCACTTGGCGGATGCAATGATACAACGCAGTCACCACCTTGACCCCAGGGACGATAGGGCCAGGGGTAGTTATCGGACCGCAGGCCCTTATAATATCACCATGATGTTCTGCAGATAGCCACCTTCAAAGGACTCAAGCGCTGGTGGGCTTCAGCTCAAGGGCATAGGCAGCTCTTACAGGATGTCATCCAGTCGGCTGAATAACACCGCATCAGAGTGAGACCTGGAGTGCATTGTGCACAAGCCATACCGCTTTCGCTTCTAGCTAAGGCCAGAGAATGGCGGGGTTCGTGGCTATTAAGACCTCTACCACGCGTGAGGTTTTTGCTACATATACGTATACGTAGAGGAATACCAAGAATAGAGTATACTAAGAGATTTGAGGATGTATACGGGCCCAGATTTTTCCCCATACCTCTACCCTCTCGCCCTTGGCAGATCGCTATGTCGGTTCCTCTAAAACTTCCTGTTGGGTAGAACGTGCCGTCTCTTAGAAGCCCTGTGGTTGGCCAATGGTGAACTGATTCAATCTCTATAATCCTGCGAAGTTGCCATCTTCAACAATAACGAACACGACTAAGGACATTCGACAAGTGACATAAATATTACTCCAAATATTCAACTTGCGTCTAGAACTTGGGGACACAGCGACGAACCAACAATGAAGCATAGATCAGCGCACCCTCACACGTTCCGAGCATTATAGCAGTTTGCCTTCAATCTAGCGATTCGCCATCCTATGGCTTCAAGACAGGAGAGTTTCGCCATGTGCTACTCCGCGCCGTTGGCTGGCTAGGTTACTCACCTTTCGTAAATTGTCCCGCATATATAGATTAAGTCAGGTGGATGCTATCGCTAAGCCGTGAGAACGGTCTGGGGAAGATCACCTGAGCGACACGACCCCTTGGCGGGTCGACGAGCGCGACAGTGGCCGATCAGGCCCAAAGGGAACGCCATTTGATCGTTAGACGGCCTAACACGGTGGAGATGTGCCTCCCGAGGCGTAGCCTTCGGCCGATTTGGACGGGCATGTCCCAATACGAGTAGCACATATTAATATATATAGAGCATTATGGCCACACGCTAAGCCAGGCCTGATTGGATTAGGTATGCCGACTCCTCTTCGAGTCTAGAAGATACTCGGCCGTTCTTTGATGACAAGGACTAACTGAGGGCGCCAGTTTATGCGCACCTAGTTCGCCGCCTACATCCCTTTGGCCTGCTCTCACTAACTAGAATATTACTGTATTGAGAGTCACTTGCATAGTCGAGGTATATAGACGAGCTAGCTGAAAAGTAGGTTTTGTTGTCAATTGTGTACTATCTGTTACTAGCGGGAGCTTGACTGCTTGGCTAGAATCGAGGTATGTCATTAGGACAAGACCTCTTCAAGCGAGATAACCACGCTCTCTAGGCGTCACTCGGTTGTGGCATCAATATCACAGTTATAGATGAACTGCGACCCATAACCACATCTAGCCACCTCGTCATCGACAAGGGTACGAACTACTTCGCCCACTCTCTTTGAGAATCGCGACAACCAGGTCTTTAATGGCCGCCAATTAACTTCCCTCAACCAGCTCGCAGAAAATCTTCCACCGCAGACATGCTTTTGGTTATTAGCTACTGTATAATTAGCAATCGCAACATTGTCTCTGTGTCTAGTAGAAGATCTGCGCTGATGTAGACACTTACCCGTGCTGTTTCGACCTTAACGGCTCAAGAACCCGCTACATAGGTGTGCTTCTGCACATTCGGGAGATAAGAATAGCATCTAATATAAGCTGGCCTCGCACAGACGTGTGAGGCAAACTTGTGTAGGCAGTCTACTCAGATGCTCGGCCCCCTCTCCAGTCTAGCAAAGCTAGCCAGCCATGACAGTGAGCGACAGCTTTCGCTTTCCTTCGGGCCTCACCTCGCTAAGCGAATGACTGCATGATGAACGCATTTCACGTGTCGTCTAGATGCTTAAGCGAACGAAACACAGGGTAAGGTTTATAGTGGACGTGTCACCTGGGGAGGTGAAATATGACTGCACTCCGGATTTCTGTGCTACTATAGCGCACACGCTTTGAGATGCAGAAAGTGTGGGGTAAACTTGGCGCCCCTGAGTGGAAGTGCGAGGAGATGGACAGGCACTGAGCCGAGAGCCATGGATCACAGGTTGGGGCTCACGGTTGATCCGGATCGAATTCCCCACGGCCCTAGGGCTTTCCAGAGGAGGTTCTCTTTTCATTGGAAGATGCCAGATGGGATGTATCGTCGCCGCAGTGGGAAACAAGACATTACCGCAAGCGCCGCAGATCCGCTTTACCGACGCATATGAGCAAGGAAAGCTAGATATCGACACTACTGTGATCCCTCTCAGACGCCATAGCCAGCTATAGGTGTTCCTGTTTCGGCCAGCATATCCTGTTCGGGCCAGATCAACGTGTTCCCTGAGTTGGCTAAGATATCCGGTTGAGTACAAGCTGCTCCATCTTGCCACACTGAAATGCGGCCGTGCTGCAAGATGCTACCATACATAGATGCCATATCCTGCACTAGCCATCTAGCATGAGGAGGCATGAGGAAGATTACTTAAACAAGGCATCTTAATGGAATCGTCAACCAGCTAAAGCCCCTGCGATAACGAGAATCTTGTTTGACAAAGGTCGAGCAGAGCAGAGAGGCAGGCCGCTCAGGTTTAGTAGGAGACTAGCTTAGCGAACGGCTGCCAAGAAACATTTGACCGACTTGCATTTGACACTTCCAAGATTTTAGCTAAGCAATGCCATGCTATAGCCTAGGTTAGGAGGTGAGCAAGAGGTGGGGAGTATAACTCGTGCGATTTATGGCACACTGGTAGGATCATGCAGTATACCTACACGACGATATCGAGCGAGCGCTAATTTGGTGCATACGGCGGCCTTGATATTAATTCGCGGCCATGAGTGAGTGGGCTGGAACGGCGTGAGTCCCCATCGTATTGCCCACCCGTGTATAATGTACAAGGTTAATTGTTTTCCCCT
>JAPESX010000651.1:0-15788 GCA_029590615.1 Nemania bipapillata | reverse complement strand
CAGGCCCCCACGGCGACCAGCGCCAGCACCAGCAACACGAACAGCAGGAAGGCCGGCGGCATCCGCAAGGTCTACAGCACGGCCGACCGCACCAACACGCGGGAGAACGAGCGTCTGCGCGCCGAGGCGCGGCGTCTCGCGGAGCGGAACCGGGCCGGCGGATCCTCGTCCTCGCAGACCCACCACGGCGGCTCGTCCTCGCGGCGCGACTTCAGCTACCAGCGCGCGGACCTGCGGAACCCCGCCAGCGCCATCGCCGAGGAGGGCGAGCAGGCGTCGTCGCCCCTCATCGGCACCGGCCGCTACCTCCCGGGCCCCCTCGTCCTGGGCGCCCGAGAGCGACATCGCCGACGGCAGCGACCTGGGCACCAAGTCGTACCGCCACTACATCCCCGGCATCTCCTCGTCCGCCGCGGCCCCGAGCACCGTGGGGGCCAGCGAGGTGGGGAGCTCGGTCAGCGGGTCGAACTATGCCGAGGAGAAGAGGCGGAAGAGGCGCGAGGCGCAGCGCGCGCGACGGGATTAAATCGAGGTGACGACGATGGCAGGTGAGGTGGGAAGCATGAGCCAAAGGGTCCACTAAGTGACCGCGGCTCTGCGAAGGATGAAGAAGGAAGCCGAATTGAATTTCCAGGAGGGTTTAACGTCTTACCGCTCACCTGGTAGCTGGCGTTTACTTGTTTATCTGTCTTCGTGGTTTTGCCAATAATTACGGGATAACCAACTAGGTTATCAAGCAACGCGGGCGAGTTCTAGGTTTGAACTTTCTCGGTTTAGATGCATGAGATGAAATCATCTGACATGACAGAAAGGCAAACAAATACGGGATGCGGAATGAATAGACGGATCACTCATTTCTCACGCCTTGACGAAACAACCGATGATTAGCTAGCCGTGAGAAGGCGGCTCGATATGGACTACGTCCATCATGTAGAATAGGAACATACAGACACACACACGTAGGCAATACGAATAGTCAAATTATATAAAGGACCGTGTATTGCAAACTATCAAGAGCTATTGAAGGAGCGAGATGGTGCCAATAAGCAAAAATAAATGAGATCCACCGAAATACTAATTCTCTCCTAGGCCGGCTTGAACAAATGGCTATAGCGCCATACAACAGTTTTCAAACATCACCCATTGGTAGTACGTGGAAAGAAGGGTAGCCTCGTCGCTTGGTACGAGTTGGGGCAAAAACCATCTCACTTGTCTTTAGAAAGGGCATTGAATGAAGGTCCATAATTTCGAAAGCAAAATAGCATAGTCGTAACGTCGTTATAGTGAAGGGAAATATACCGAACTTGTAGCATTTCGTCCGTCTCATCGCATCCAGTGCTCAAGACAACCTCTGGCCTTAGGCTGTCTGGCGTCCGAAATTGTTATGGTAATCCGACGTTGTCAATATCCACAAATGGCCATGTCGGAGTAGCTGAGGCCTATCAACCATCATCTCATATATCAAATAAGATGACGTTAGAGAACGAAGGCAAGAAAACATTGTGTGTTGATGAGTAAAGGGTCATCGCTAGCTGCTATATAAAATCATAGCAACATATGGGAGGGGGAGATAAATATCACCCAGTTTCAACGTATATAGTATGTATATGGGCGCCGATAGAAGAAGAGTCATGGCCTATCGGCGGGGGCACGTGGAACGTTCTCGTTCATAGTACGATTTCACCTTCTCGACTTCCTGCTCGATTTATGCGACTTGTCATTCCAACATTTGTTGACGGCATACTGAACGATATCGAAATCGGGATAAGGGACACGGCCGATGAAGAACACTTTGACGTTATGTTCGATCGTGACAAGCTTCGAATAGTTCACCCGAGACTCCTTCGCGAGTGTCTCCCCTTCAGCAAATATGTCGAGGAGCACTGGTTTAAAGCCGAGTTGGGGTTCATCTCTGAGCAGTCTAGGTCTCTGGCCAGAGGCATAAATAATACCGTGCTTATTAGGCCGGACCCCCTTCTTACCACATCCTCTTCGATCGTAGGTCAAGATAGGCCTTCATTGTTATCAGCAGAGTACTAGTAGGTCAGGTGGGAGGATCCTTACACGCAGGTACTGTGATGGCTCTCATCTGTGCTAACTATAATAAACCTACGATAACCTACGTAGAATGGGCCATTCGGATTGTGTACAGTCCGAATATCAGAGATCACGGTACCGCCAGCGACTTGACCTGTAGGCTCAGACCACAATATCTTGAAGACCTATACTTAACGCCATTAGAAGACATAATGTAACTCTAAGTGTAGCAGGATCTGGGATACTGACCTCGCCGGGTTGGAACTTGTTAGAATTCTCCACGACAAATCCTACCATTTTTAGTACTGTCGATGATCTAGTGTTTTTAGGAGCCCAACTCACTGTTATCAATCGGCTCCACAGTCCCCGGGGTTCCGCGAATTATGGATGGATCTATAGCCGATATGGCACCAGGCGTTGTTTCGCTGTCAGGAGGGTCGATTGGATCTACTGACAATGAGGGGCAAACACGTGTAGATGAGTGTATAATTCTACTTACCAAGGTCATAAGTATGGGAATAAACAGACGCAGAATTGTAATAAGTTCCAGAAGTCGATGATTCGCCGAGACTACCGTTTCCAAGCAGTTCGTTTTGACTCATCTGCAAAGCTTGTTGAAGGTCTGCATCACCGTCATCATGGCTGCCCGACTGAGAATAATAAGAATCGGCAGTATCTTCCAGGTTATCTCTTGAGAATTGGGCCGTAGGAGTTCGTCTATGTTCTTCCAGCCCAGTGGCTGCCGTTCATGTTAGTAATAGGCATGACCGCAAGATTGGAAAGAAAAAAAAAACTAACGTTCAGGATAGTCGTATTGGCTGTACGTGTTTGTTGGAGGTATAGATCCGCTATATTCTTCATCATATTCGATATTGTGAGAAGTGTGATTTGCTATGCCTTTACCCTTATCGTTATATGAGTGCGAATAGCTATGATGGTTGCTGTAGAGTGTTGTATCGTGGGTATACTGTGGAGATGTAGGGACATCAGAAGTTACTAGACATAGTGGTAGGTCAGCGTTTATTACTCAAATGCCTAGGCTGTTAGGGGGACCTCCTACTCGGATTGTTCGCTGGAAAGCTGTTCTGGTTTGGATATGCGACACCCCCATCATGGTAGTCAGGTGAGCTGACGTTAAAACCTCCAAAGTCTGTCGTTAGTTGATCAATGGCACCTTCGGTGCGAGGTGTATGCTGGTAAAATTTGCCAGTGGCCGATCTGTCGTCGAACCAATATTGAGGATTGCCTTTTCGTTAGGGGTTAGTGTGAGTCAATGGGAATTCGATGTAATTGCCAGAAGTTAGGAACATACCATGCTGATCGAATCGCTCCTGATACCTTCTCCCCGAGTCGTCGTATTTCCACTCACTCCATTCACCCCAGGATTGGGCATGGGAATGTTTTGCTGGGTATTTTTTTCTATGCATTGTACCATCCTGTAGCCCTGCCGTCTCATTGGAATAGCAGACAGGACAGGAAGCGTGGCACGAGTAGCATCGGCTCCACGAATTCGTGGGCGACTAGCCGATGCCGCCCTTCGCCTTAAATATGCAATGCGGCTCTTCAGCTGCGGGCTCTACCGACCTCGGGTTACTTCCAGGCACGTAGCACCACTGATTGTATATATCCAGTCAGCGAAGAATTAGGGTCACCGATAATCCGGCAAATAAAATATGTACTTTTGAGACCGATGGTTGTGGCCAGAAAAAAAGACGATTGGTCTCTGAGAGGTTGCGGCAAAATAGCTAGGCAGGTGCCTCTAGATAATCACTCCAGATGTATGTATGTGAGAATAAGATTCGACCGTCGGCAGGGATCTGTTTCCGCAGCCGTCTCAAAGAGGCAAGTCGTCGAGGGAGGACCCCGCTTGGTTAGTTACGCTACCTTGATGTGATGGTTCTTCATTCAGCAGCGCAGCCTACCTACGTCCTGTAGTTGCATATCGGGTGGCTCCGTCGTCTCTCTTTGCTTGGAAAGAACGTAAACAGTAAAAAAGGCTGACTAGCTATGACGGTGTTTTGAAGAGGTTTTTTATTTATTTGTTTGTTTTTGTCTTTTATAAAAACCGCCACGAATACGAAAGGATTGATACTTCCTGTTGGCTCCCTGTGTTTTTGGTTTTCAGTCTTATACGAACCATGAGGTTTGGAATTTCCCAAAGCTGAGGCGCGATCGATGGATGAGCGGACAAGGGTCTTGTGCGAGCCGACGGGGACAAAGGGAGCCCGGCTGGTGGAAGTTACCCAGCAAGTACGTACTTGTATACTACATGTATACTCTCCTCTAGAGTCTACGTACAGGATACAATACGTATACTTTGTAGGTAGATACCTTGGGTTAATTAGCTAAATGCTTCTGGCCGACTGTTCTGGTATCTGGGTTCCGAATACAACAATACCAATGTCATCTATAGCTATCCGACGTAGGTATTATGATAGGTAGCAAGCACAGCAAGCACACCAAATGTGTACGAGTTGACCAGTGGCGGAAGATGGTCCATTCCATTGTACCACAACATAACGCTTGGCACCACACCGCACCCGAGGGGGTGTGCAATGCGCAAGGTGCTCTGCAGTGCTTCTCTAACAGATGAGGCTCTGCTACAAGTATTCTTCTATCCATGTCGTAGTAGTGTACATGCACATACATGTCGCTGGTGCATCGGGGTGGTGGCGTATGTACATATTTGGAGACCTGACATGTCCACGTAGTAGTGCTGACTAGACGGTGGCTCCTCATGAAGTTGAGACGGGTCTGTTGCGAGGAGGTGGCGGCCAAAGCTAGGTCCGGGTCGCGGATGAGGCATGGCAGGTTGGGGGAGATGATTGGTGATAGGAATATGGAAATTGAGATCTAGGAGGTAGACTAGCCTAGGTAGTCGCTGAGAAGGTGAGAAAACAGGAACGGAGAGCGGAGAGCCGTTTGTTACGTTCTAAACGGAAAATCCTCAGCTTGTCATATTGCTGGTTAAAATTGCGGGTAGCTACGTACGTCTATCCGCATGTATCCCCTACCTCCTAGGCTGGGTCAAATGTGCTCCCTAGGGCTTAGGTAGAGTTTTGAGGGCGTACGCCCCTAGAGAGTACTTACACCCGCCCAAGGCATTATTAATAGGGAATTCAACTCACACATACGCGTACATGAGTAGGAAAGAGCGTGATTCAAAGTTCCTAGTCCCTTCTCGTCCATGCGCGTACATACATCCATACATACATAGCCATACCTGCACTACCCAAGCTTCTCAGAAACCATCCCTTGTGCTGTGCAACTCTCCAGTCTTTTCGATCTTTGTCACTCTGCATCGGCCTATTCAATCCCATCATCCATCACCTCCTGGTCCCTTCTGGTTGTCCCCACCGCATTTACTGTCAACCTAATTACCTACTCCCACTTTGCCTATCCTGTCTAGCCTACTAGCTAGTCCATCTAGTCAAGATAGACAGTGACCATCGCCAGCTAAGGAACGGGCCGAGGAGTCCTTACCCCATTGCTCTGCACTACAGTACGCATGATACAGTATACCTAGGTCTTACCCACCTATGTTGTATACTGCCTGGTACTGCTAATTAGAATAATTCTGTACCGTCGTTGTCAGCATCGTCATCAATTATTACCACAGAAATACACAAAGAGGAGAATCAATAAAAGCAAGTATTCAAATATGTATACCATGTTCCAGCTATGAGCATGCAGGCATGTCGTCAAGCTGTTTGCCACAGCTCGTCGTAGATAGCCTTCAAGATGAACCACCATGCACATCCAGCGAGTGTCCAGTCGAGCCTATTTACTCTTAGACGGCCATGGCTCCCGAAGTGGCCGTCTCTACCACGTCGCTTGATGATTCCAGGGCCGACGACGGCTTGACTGATACTAATAGCTCCTCCATCACCTCAGACGAAGATCTACATATCGGGTTTTCCCCGCGTCCCCAGCTCCCCTTCATTCTTTCCAGCAGCTCCATATCAAAGGGTCTGCCTTCGGGATTCGGTAGGGGTGTCGCGTCGCGGGGGTCCCGACCACCTCGCCACCACTCAGCGCACGCACGACCAACATGCAATTGCTACCAACGCGGATTGAGCCATTCACCGCGACCACCGCCGCTACATCCTCCCCCTCCGCTCATCCGATCAACATCAAGCGGTCCGCCGCGCTCATCAGATCGACACGACATATGGCACAATGGGTTAAGTGAGCCTCAGTATGGTGGCCACGGTGCAAGTCACAACAATGGCGGCAACGGTTTCTCGCATTCGCCGCAGAAGGGTGGTGAGCCAGAGCTCGAGCCTGGGGGGGAGGTGGATTGTGTTCAAGCTCTAACCGAACACTACGACGAACTGCAAAGCCAGCGATCACGGTTATCGGCAAATATCAAAAATGTTGAAGCCCAGCGGGTCCGTGTTCGCGAATTACGGCAAACCCAGGATGTAGCTGATGAGAAATTTATGGCTGCTGCTGAGGCACTACTTCCCGAGAGCTCACAACTACATCAGCTACGCCAACTATTTGCGGCTATGCGCAACACTCGTCTCGGTTACCAGGAAGCCCAGCAACGCCTCGAGGAGAGCATGGATGGGTACCATCATAATCAAGAAGATCTGCAATTGCGAGAAGAGACGTTTTATAAGACTGCCTTAGGAGCGTTAGGTGCAGGATTCTTGGATGTCGACCAAGACCAACACAGTCATCCCAATACGAGTGAAGACTGGGCCTTGCGTGGCATTACAAGCGATCGTCCCGAGATCGTTCATCCGCTTTACGGGAAGCTGCTTGCGGCCTTTGGGGAACTACAACTCGCGAGAGAGCTACTAGTTAATACACAAATGAAGCGAAATGCATTCCATGCTCGAAAATCCCAGCCAGTAGCGGACGATAGTCTTGCCTTGATCGAAACGTATGGAGACGTCGGGAAGAAGAAAGCCCTCGAACTGAGAGCGATGGCTCTCATGACCGAGGATGATATCGAACAGCTACAACTTTATGATGAGCTAGAGCAGAACGCAAACCAAGATATCGAAATATACGCGGAAAAGGTTAGAATACTACAACAACAGTGTAGAGAAAACGGTGTCCTGCCCATATCCTCCGATTTTCAGCAAGAAGGCTTCGGACTGGACTCGTTTTACCGAGATGAGATACGCCTTGCACCTGGTCCGTTCAATATCAATGACGAATCTGCGACTCTAGCGCATCCAGTTTTCCCCCTCCTCCTCTCCAACCCAACACATTTACTTGATGATTTCCCACGGACCGCAGTGCAATCTCTAAAAGCCGCCCTTCAACTTCCACTTCACACTCCTGTGAGGGCAAGACAAGTCAGGGAAGCTGCACGCGAAGTCACCATGCAGCGTCTGTTATCAACTGCCGAATCTGATGATAAAAGCGAATATATTAATCGCTGGCTACTGCACAAGCTCCATTATTCCGCCATGGAAGCGGAGCTTCTTTGGTCAACGTTCCGATCTAGATTGAAGATCTTGGATATTGACCGCTGGCAACAAGACGTGCTTCAGTTCTGGTGGCGCGACGAACCTGTCGACGTTGGGGTCAATATCATATCGGTAGGTTTCGGAGACAATGATACAGATAAGCTATCGAAGTTGGCCGGCTCTTTTGTGGAATCCGACACTCTTGGCTACTCCGTCGCCGAGCAGTCAGACCATATTAGGGGCCAGAATTTAAACAACTTGCAGTTATAAAATGCTTACACCAGCATATGTTGCTTCAAAGGCTGCTCTCTGTCTAGTAGCCATACCCTTCAACTCGTGTATAAATCGAACCTAACACGGTAAACGACACTTCCCTTCTTCTGCCCTTTTGTGTTGAAATGCAGAGTGTTTGGTAGACCCACACTTTTGTCTTTAAAAACTGTACTATGATGATACCCAGGAGTTATAAATTTTGGTGTGATAGTTGGACCTCCTGTATTAAGCATGTAACTAGTTATCATCAATGGAAGGCTATGATAATTCTCTGCCGGAGCAGTTTGATATGGCATAATTAGCACGTCTAAAGACAAATATTGCCATAGGGCAGGGACTTCATGGGTGCATAAGGACAAGGTCGCACAACATACTCTTTTCCTACTACCCTAGTGCTCACCGAACATGTACAATCACTTAATATACTATCGTGGCCCTTTTATCTACGTTTGGGTCGGCGTGTTTCTCGAGCCCCTATTTAAGCGCCCCCACGACTGACTACCTACTTCAGGGTCCGTCCGAGCTGTTCTACTAGGTAGACTAACCTAGTCAGAACGGGCCGCACCGTTTCCCGTTACCGTTTGCCTGCTTTTTTCGTTTACATATACCTAGCTTCTACTTTGTAGATAGACTACTGCGGCCTTGCTGATACCGTTACTATAGGGCGTGCGGGGCAGACAAACAGGTTCAAAGCCGATAAGTTGGTACATGCGAGACGAGTGACTTCCTGGTCATGTTGCAGCGTTAGGGTCTACTTACTCCAATTTGATTCGGACTAGGTAGCTACTGAGGATGCCGGGTTCCTCATGCTATGGCCCGTTTTCGTCGAAGTCGCTCCTCCACGTTGTATCACCTACCCAGTCTTCCTAGACGGTGCAGGCTTAGCAGCCTGTTGCTATTGCATAGGAAGCCCAAGAGCGCATCACGCCAAAGCAAACTAGTCCAGGCCCGCAACGATCCTACTTGTAAAGGCGAGTGAGGTGTTTCTTCTTGCGAGACTCTACGCGTATACTTGTCTGCTTGTTGTGAAACATCCAATCGACAATTGGCGATAGAGGGAGCTTCACTCCACCCTTCCTCCGTCCTGGCGAACCGGCGAAGGCATCGTGTCCGTCGACGCACACGCCCATTACAGCCGCAGGCAGCTTACTTGCCCATTATCACCTTTATTCAGCAAAGGTCCGCGGGGAAGACTCCTTCGTGGCTGTCTCCATATACTACTAAGGAGGGTTGGATCTCGTGATGATAGGTTATGAGGAACAGCTATTGCACTTCCTATTTTGTAACTGTAAAAGTATGGAAGGCATGCAGGCAGTGAGACGGCGCTCTTCATCTGGGTAGTTTAGTTCAACATAGGTAGGTATCACAATGTAGATACCTAAGCAGCATGATCCCATCTATGCAGCTCCACTATCTATAGTGGCCTACATACATCCATCCATTCATCCATGCTAGCGACTATACGACTTCCTAACTTGTCGCTACCTAAGTAGGTAATCATTCAGAGGATAGACATCAGTACGCCCCTCCTCGATGAGTGGCTACTAGCATGGACATGATGAGCAGGAGGTAGGTCGGTAGGTGTATAGAAACGATGCGCATAAGAAGGAATGGACCATCGCCAGTGGCGCCCCGTCTGTCCAATCCATAGACGTATCACTAAGAAAACACCGAACCGGTGAAGATTGGAGAGCCGACGCAGAACAGGATATCCATGCACTCGGCGCCAGGTATAGCGTGCACGCAGGTGAGACGAATAACCTGGAATGACTCAAACTAACTTGAATCGCTGTGCGATAGCGATGGATCGCTATGCCTCCTCCAGACAAGACTTGCATGCGAGATTGGAGAACAAGAGCAGGTTAGTTTAGCTATAGTAAGTAGGTCTGTACATGTATGCGCATGCTGTACAGCACTTAGATAGTAGGTTGTGAATATACTATCTACATGGGGTACGCAACCTTTTTTGTTTGCCTTCTATACCTCCTCTCCAATCCGACCCGCCGGTCTGGGTCGTCGTTTGCTTTGACGGTGATGCGATAGGGCAGGGAGTGAAAGCTAAAGCTCTGCTTCTGCTGCGACTGCTGCTGTGCTGCTGCAAGGTACCCCGCCGACGGCACTGCCCGGGCACTATTTTGATTTTACTGATCCGGTCAATATTTTATTTCGATGAAAATGCAATTATTGTCCGGTTGGTCGGCGCTTGTTTGGTGTTACGCAGTCAGTCGCAACTCGGTAGGTCTTTTAGGGTAGATATTTCAGGGATCCCCCTACCTGCCTACATAGGCACTTGTTCTCCCAGATCACCGGAAAACGTGGGGTAAGTTAAGCTACATAGCATACCTACCTGCCAGCCTGCCAGCCTGCCTAACTACAAAATTGCCTATGTGCACACTAGCAGGTGCCTACATATAGGTAGGTATTTGATACGTGCTTAAAAATGCAGAAATAAGAGCAGAAGAGTGCATTAGGTGGCTAGCTTGAGTGCAGCAGACGGGAAACTCGCTTATGCAGAATATATGAGCCTACAGCTCCTCCAATCCCTTGTTTCTATTTTACCTTACCTACATAACTTTTGCGAGCATCTTTCCTGTTCGCATCCACGTCTGTACATATGTGCACACACTACAACTACATGCTCCTAGCCTTTATGAGCTCCGCCTAGTCTAGTTTTGGGTCGGCAGATCACCTCCTCGCCTATAAGTGGGCAGATAGATAAGACGTTAGGCAAATAGTGCATGTAAGTAGGATGATTTCTCTCTTACTCACTTCCTCCCTTCCTCTCTCCCTTCTCCTCTCCTCTCCTCTCCTCCACATAGACAGCCTGCTTAAGCCCAAAAAGAAAGCACCGAACCAAAACCCGTCTCAAACTGGGCCATATGGCGGTTGGTGGTTCGTGATGTGAGTGTCTCAGAAGGGTCACGCGCAAAAGTCCCATGCCACACCACCCACCCTCTCTCCTTCAAGCTTATCCCACATCGCTTGGTTCACACCCACTCATACAGAATACATACATAAACACACTTATTACATACATAAGCTACCTAACCTAGCCGACTAGGATATTCTTGTGGGATGTGAGTCAGGCAGGCAGGCAAGCCAGCCAGCCAAGTCAGTCAGTTAATCAGCCACGCTGGACGAAGGAGGCAGTCCGGCGGACAAAACTGATGGATGCATGGGTGCATGCATGGTAGTGTAGGATGCTTCAAACGCCCTACTCCAGCCCAGCCTTCCGGACCAAATACTTGCTTTCCTTGCCTGCCCACACGCACTCCCTGACCTATGGATATGGGTACAGTTACAATGGCGCGCCAGTAAGTAAGTATGCCTACATTCTAAGCATATATATGTATGTTTATTTGTCTCACTACATATATACATATATGTATACCATCTCCATGTCCCCCTCCATACCACCTATACTGCCGTCATGCCTGTCTTATCATCCTCATGCGGCTGCCTACACATCTTCGCATGATGGTGCAATGTCCTCTCCCCTACCAGTCTACAGCACTCCCTACACTCCCTATTCCTATTTACTATACTCTATGTGCGCACCCACGCGAGAAAACGCCACGGCACCGGGACGAACGTCACAAAATGTCGGTGAAGCCTTGTCGTAGAATTTCCCTCTCCCCAGGCATACCTACCGACATAACGACCTACCTACCTACCTACCGACCTACCTACTCATGCTC
Organism: Nemania bipapillata; assembly: GCA_029590615.1. NCBI lineage: Eukaryota > Fungi > Ascomycota > Sordariomycetes > Xylariales > Xylariaceae > Nemania > Nemania bipapillata. Next base: position 4,354 of record JAPESX010000651.1, on the reverse strand, counting down.
CATCTTGACATGGGGCGTGAGGCTGGCAGGGCCTACAAATTTCCCTACCCTACTTACTTGTACCTAATCTAGATGCCAACCTTAAACCTCGAAACAAATTTCCGGGTAAGGCTGTAAAAGGGAACATATATTCCATCTGAGTATTGCAGGGACCCTATATAGCAGGGAGTACGTATAGGGTCTTTTACAAAGCAACCGCTGCTATTGGGGGCATAGGACTACGAAGAGCGCTTTCTCTCTCCTTCTTTCTCTCGCAACTCCTCCGACTCGAGCCACTGAGTGAGTAGGCTGCGGTCGGTCTATCTATTTATCCATACGTCCATCACTGGGCTGAGACTCCTGTCGGGGGCCTATTTTTCTGTGCGCATTCAAATGTCACTCTGGCGAGTTCTAAAACTTGCCTCTCCACCCAGTTTCGCACGCTCGGGCTCGGTACGGTCGGGTGGGCTGGGACGACGAGTCATCGATGGCGAGTATTTTCACCGACCTAGCGGTCCTACATAACTTACCTGGTTCCTACCTGGCTTATCCTTTCTGTCGGTGTCCCCTCATTGCCTCGCACTGCCCTGTCTCGCATCCAGGCTACAGGCCACAGGCCAAAGACATGGATGAGTCAATCGATGGGATTGTACAGATGAATGGGCGGTGTCGCTGGTCTCTGTATAGGAACGAGTTACGCTTTGCGATTCGGGATGTCGAGCTGGCAAGGATAGATTGCCAGCTTTGCGCCTCGACAATGCAGAAATTATATATATATGCATGTCTGACCGACAAAGGATCGCACATGAAAAGTAGAAGACGGTTCTGAAGGCGTCGATCGCCGTTTTTTACGTTATTCCATTGCTGACATAGTTTGAGTAGGGCTAGGTGACCGCATTTCGCTTGCGTACCAACCCCCAAATATTAGATATTCCGATGATACCATCACGGCTTACATATCTATCTGCCATTTTTCTGGCCGCCAAATGATAGGCAGATACTGATGACGATCATCTTGAGGCTTGGGGTCCTACGCGTACTCCTTGCCTCCCACTCGCTTTTCCCTTCGTATATCTAGATAGAGGGGCGGCGAAGATGGCATGTTCGGTAGAGGTGCCTATAACGCAGCAAACAGAATTGCAGGAGACTGGGCAATTGATTCGCATCTTCTTTCTTGAACAGAAACCGGGTGATATCAAAGCGCCGGGGGTTTCCTAGACTCTGCTATCTCGTCATAATCAGTTGCCCCAAGTTGCCAATGGCTCCTCTTGCCAACTACATGTAGTAAGACTACCATTTCCCAGCAATAGCAATATCATATCAGGGCAGAATATTATAGCATAGAAAGTTATTGACTGGCGTATTTTTCATGCGTACATACCCTGCTTGCCTTGAATTTCACTCACCCCTTGTCTTTTATCTCGAACCACTTGAAAAGAAAATCTGCCAGTAGCATACGAGAAAGAAAGTCGAGAGCGTCGCAATTTCCCGCTACTTCCTCGCATGCAGCGTTCGCCTTTTACAACCTGTTTGGAAAACGTCCTATCTCGTCCCTCGTGGAAGTTGGGAACCGGTCGGACTATCCCGCCCTTCCCTTCTCCCCCCCTCGTTCTCGCGATATTCCTTTCGGTCCAAGGGGTTATGCGTTACCGCTCCGCCGCCGCCGCCGCTACTACTACGATATCTGAGAGCTAAGACGGCACAAGCCGAACGAATGAGCCATGCCGCAAAATCGTCGACGGGGTTTCAGCGACATTCCCAGGGCAGGGGGATCAGCATGCGCCAAGACACCGTGCTCCTGCAATCCCGTGCGAGATCGATCCGTTCTGATAAGTGGATAGATGCGCAGTGAGGACCGGGCCGGTGTAGTTCTGCCGAACCAGCGGTTCGTGGGCTGGTTTGCAGAATGCAGACATTTGTGCTGCAGATGATTCGAGACCCGGCTTATTTATGGCTCGGTGAAGGGGGGAAGAGACGGAGTGTTATCATACTCCGAACACTTGGCGTAATAACCATCCCCCTTCGCCTAGGTCTTTTCGATAGATCGACATAGGGGCCCGGTCCTGGGATAGAACGTTGCTGTTAGATAGAGAGGTGGCTTCGCCAAGCGTTGACCTCCTTTTGTCTTGAAGCGTGCTGTGAGGTCTGGTCCGACCGGGATGCATGTGAGTACATGTAGCTAATACCGAATGAAAAAGAGTCATCTCGGCTCTAAAGAGCAATATGATATGTTGCTTCCGGGTCAGTGTATCAAAACGAGACGTGTTAGAGTAGCTTTGATTCTGCAATGTCAGAATTGTCCACTCAAGATTAGTTATTTGACTACTTCGCCAGAGTAAAGGAGCAGCTTCTCTTCCAATCTTACGTGCATAGGGAGAAACACAGAACAAGAATGGGACAAATACAGTGTTTTTTTAGGCTATCGACTGCGCACACCTTTGCCCCAAGATGCTGTAGGCGAGTTTTCTATAAACCGCGATCTAGGTGGCAACAAGCTTTGTAGAATCCCTATTAGGGGTGATGCTCGAAGCTAAAGGGGGGATCCGAGATTCGTTGCGATGATATCAACACGCACGCACCAGTGCGATCCTCTCAAAGAAACCAGTTGTGCTCAGAACCCTTTGTATTTTGAGGTAACCACGAATATTTATTTCGTTTCGCGAAAGTTGCATGCCAGAAACCTAGACCCTATGCTTACGTACCGCCTTGACACCTGGAGTTAAAGCAACTAATTCCCCAACCGACCAGCCATCATATCGTCACACCCCTCGCCTTTTTATATTTAAGCCGAGGTGATGGCCTTCCTAATACGAGCGCCTCGTTGTCTCGAGGACAGGTGAGCTACCTCACGGGACTGGACGGGCTCTGACTTCTGAATGGTCTCCTCACCCTCGGTCAGGATGAGCTCGATGTGGCAGGGGTTAGACATGTAAGGGTTGATCTGTAGCAGAAGATGGTTAGAACTGTGTTTAGTAGATAGCCTCGACCGCAGAGCAGCGGTTGAGAGGTAGATCGGCTGGGACATACACGACCGTGAGCACGGTATGTGCGTCGTCGCTGCTTGGGGGCCTGGTTGACCTGGATGTGCTTGACGATAAGGTTGCTGGTGTCGAGGCCCTTAGCATCGGCGTTGGACTCGGCGTTCTTCAGGAGGCCAAGCAGAAACTCGGCGGACTTAACGGGCCAGCGGGCACGGGTGACACCGAATTGCTTTCCTAGTAAACCAATGCCGTCAGCATCCTACTTCCCATGCTTCCCATATTTCAAATCCGCGTGCCAGTTCGTAGGAACAGCTCTTGGTGTTGCCAAGCAATCCTCACTCTCTGCCCTCTCTTTTCAAGTGATGCTAGTTCCTAATCGAAAATGTGGTCCTCCAAACGGATACATCCAAGTCGTACCTTGAGCAGTTCGGCCGATGCTGCCAGCGTATCGTCGCATGGGTACAGCCTCGGTCTTCTCCTGGACGTTCTCGAGGAACTTCACAGCGCGGGTCAATTTCCAGCCATTGATAGCCTGGGCGGTCTCGCGGGTGTTCTTGAAGGAAACTCGAAGGTAGGAACCGCGGGCGCGAGCCGACTTCGCGGACTCGATCTCGGTGGCAGCGTATCGAACCTGGAAAGCAAGAAAATTGGTCGTCAGCCCATCGTCCAGACCGATATTTCAATACCCCCTCCCAAACATGATATTCCCGGGGTACTTCGAAGAAAACCAAGTGGTCGAAAAGGAGCGGGAAAAGTGGTGCAACGGTGCATCAGAGATTTCGCATGCGACGAGAACGGCTTCTGCGATCTAGAATTCGGGTAAACGTACCATCTTGGCTGCTGTGCTGTGGGTGGTTAGTTGAGAGATGGAGTCGGTGTCGTCGTTGGTGATTGAAATGTTTGGCGAGATTGTTAGATGTAAATTTGGTTTTGAGCAAAAATTGTGCCCTCACTAAGCCCTCGGTACGTACCTCCCTGGGCTCGGATTCGATGATTGGGGGGAAGTGGTAGAAATATGGAGCCTTTAGAATGGCCCCAGTTCTTATCGGTGCACCTGCAACCAGCTCCCCTCGACTAATGTACCTATGTACCTTAGCCCGCAAAAGGCTCCACCGGCAGATCTTCGGTGGCTCCAGAGAAAAAAAAAAGCTCGGATCACCTGCAACTTTCAAAGCTCCTTCTCCCTATCGATACCGATAGCTCGAACCTTAGAAAATTTATTTCGAGGAATAGCTTCGTACTTTTGTCGCAAGCTCTCCCATCCGGCAAACCAATCCTCGACGCGCAAACAACATCCAATTACCCCACACACAACAGAACTTAAACATGTCCTTCTCACGAGGTGGAAGAGGTGCGCCTCGTGGCGGTGGTCGCGGCGGTTTCGGCGGAGGTCG
>JAPESX010000650.1:0-15803 GCA_029590615.1 Nemania bipapillata | reverse complement strand
ACGAAATCATAGAGAACCTGAAGTTAAGGGTTTTTTTTAAAAATATTAATAATAAAGTCTCTCGGCTATCTTTTAACGTACAGACCTAGGATATTCACCTAGCTTCTAGCTTGCAGAGGCCAGGCATAATTATGTCTAGTAACTTCAGTCAAACTAAACCACAAATACTTATAATAGCACCAGTTACCTCGGTAGGCATAGTGGAATGAATAACCATTACACTGAAAGTTGGAACTTATACGATGGAATATTGTCACCGTATTTATAACGCATGGGGATGGGGTCTGCCGTACTAAGTATTTATTCTTCTGCGCTACCTATGTATCGAGGATCATGACATGGTTTATTTAACGAACCTTATACTATATTCGTCATAATGGTAGAATACAATACATTTGAGCATGATCTATAATGTGATGCTTAGGCCCTGTTTTACTCGATTTGACATTTCCGCGCGAGAGACATCTAGGAGAACCAACCAAAAGGAGAACGGGGACTAGTATGTAACACATCCGCTGACTATTGTGAAGCCGAATATCTAAGGCAGCCATTGTGGCGGTATAGCACTTCAAGAAGTAGATAGAAGCACCCACCCCTAGTGCCAGTTATATGTCATAAACTAAGATAAACGTGTTAGTAAAGCTGTTTGGGTCACTCTGATGCGCACAAAAGCATAACAAGATAGCCCAAAGTCGATTAAAGATTTAGTAATATAGATGCATTTATCTGTCGAGCGCGAACTCCTTAAGAGAACTTCCGTGTATTAATCGACCTCAATGAAGAATATTTGATTTGAAGCCAACAAATTCTAGTCTTTCCTTCCAGTTGTGCGATACAAAGTGGTGATTCTAGCGATATAACCATATGTATTAATAATAACAAGCGTGGATTGTTGTTATATGTATACATATATCCATTCCCATACCACTTGTTACACTATAATTTTAGTTAACCTGATGAGGAGTTTACCTCTTTAAGTTTTCTTACGAGATAATCCCATAAAGCCGAAATGATGACTCCTATAACATATAAAACATATATAGCCCCTTTCATTCACTAATAATTTACTTGAGACCTCTTTTAGAGAGTAGGGCCACATTCGATAAACATGATAGGATGTTTATTCAAGCATCATAGGTTTTTTTTTGTAAGAGGAAATAGAACTATTCTTCACAATTATTTGTTTCCCGTCTCCGATATACTTGCTTTCAATAGTTAAATGGCTAGGTTCCATGGACTATCACCTAAGATATAACATGTATTATGAATAGATTGTAAAAAGCCATCCGAACGTCATTAATTCAAGTTCTAATATTTAGAACAACTATAGCCATGGCCGTTTGCGTCTCTAACTATTTCGTGAGTTTGCTAGCGTGAATTTAGTAGATATAGTTCTGTGGGAGCCGTGATCCTAATATCAAGATATTTTCAGGGTGCAGGCTCCAAAGATTAACGCCACCGTGAGCTATTTTACGTTAACCTCGAGCGCAGAAAAGCAACCCAGAGTCGTCATCAATAACCCGGGAAAGCTAAAATGGACCTGAGACTAATAGCAGGATGAACTTGTTTTGATTCTCCTTTACTACAGCGGCGGTGCGGGCATACATGCCCCCGGGACTGGTATTAATTCACCCTAGTCGAACAGATCTGTATTAAATTATTCAACAGATATTGAAAATCACGGCACCCTTTAAAGTCCTATTTGGTCGGTTAAGCCGAAGCCATATATATAATGAGAATTTGATTGGCTCTATGCCAATCGCCAAATCCCACGTGCTATTGTGTCTCTGGAGCCCCTTATATGTAAATGGATTCGTTCTGTTTTACTACCTGACGGTTACTGTTATGAAATTAGACGGGAGAAGATTTCGGTGGCTTTTCAATGGTTTATATCTAACCATAAACTGAGCATAATAGGTGCCATAATAATATTCATTCTAGCGATTGGCTTCATAGTTGTGGTGGTGTTTTTTTTCCATCTAGGCAATAAGGATATTGAAACACTACCCAGAATGAATTTCTAATGTCAAAGCAATATCCCCTAGACACCTTAAACATGTAGAATGTCCAAACACATTCATTACGTCAACACGGTAATCACACACAGTCGTAAGTATTATCACACTGTTAATATAGCTATGCGAGTATAGGTTACATAAGTCGGGAAGTTTGAAGTAAGCAAGTTCTCAAGAACAACGGGTATATCTGCGGCCCTGCGTGAAAAACAATCGCCCTTGATTGCGTTGCCCCATATCATGCGTCTATGCAAGGTAATTATATAGTAGTGATTAGTATATTTACGGCGGGCACAAATCCTTGAATCATGCAATCAGCTGTTATGAATAAGACTAAGCCATGCCCTTGTTCCGTCGCAACCGTCGGTCCAGCGGACATTGATTTTACTCGACGTAATGCAACCATTTTCTCTTGAGTATGCTAGAGTTCCCTTGATACATATAAGCAACACAGCCATCGTGACTCACTCGAGTAATCCAAACCCATGTTTACTAGGCAGTCCTCTCTAAGCTCGCCGAAACTAGATTGCACTACACATACTGATGACGAGAGGCTTTTGCGCACTATTAGAATGGAAGGAAAACTGGGGTTTAAGTGCGCTTCTCTTTGGTGGGTCACAAAAGGGCCGGGAAATGCTACCCTTGGCATCTATCTGGACCTACGCTGCCTTCCTTGCCTCCCTGCATGTCAGCCGCAGCTTATAATTTAGGCAGTGACGCAAAGACTGCAGGTCATTCGCAGATATCGGGTTTGCAACCTCTACATGTATTGTTCTGTACCATGGGACGTCGCTTTTCGGTGGGAGATCACATCGATCCTTAATCCCTGAGGTGATCAAGTGAAGAGCTAAAACATCCCACCAACCGAATGTGAAGCCTTACCGAGGGAGGCTTGAAGCCACTACCCCAATATTGAATCTGGAAGGATGAAAAGGATGATGACCTTGCCGAAGCTGGACATTCACGGTATAGTCATGAAGTCATGGCTAGAGGTTCACACAGACTCGACACTTGCAGGGCAGGCATATCGTACCCGAGCCAATGCAGGGTAAGTCACGGTACACTAGGGACGCCGTTGACTGTACTTGGATCGGAAATTTATGTCGGGAGCTCTGCGCCACGTCGCGTGGTCTAACCGACGTGCAAGCATCTCCGCGCGACTCGATACCGAGCGTGAGCACCTCCGTCATGGTAACGAAATGAGGTGCCAATAGGCGAGTTTGGGCCCTGTGATGCGAAGATCCGAGCATGCGCGCATACGCTATGTAGAATGGATTAGTTATGGCACAGGTAGAGAGCCCCATTTCGATTGCATACCGTGCCGTAGACGATGATGATGACTTGAGCATGGGAGTGGGAGTGGGAGTGGGAGAGAAACTATTTGTAGACTTGGCACCATCGAACGCTCTCATTTGTTGATGACGGTTCTTGCCACAGGACGCTATTATTCCGCCTTTGCTGAAAGGGCTGAGCCTGAGCCACACATGATTCCACAAGGTAGTGTTATCACTACAGCGCTGGCAAATGTGGAAATGAGAAGAGGGATGTGACGAGTATTAGCGTATAGCAATGGAATGGTCCTACATACTGGTACAGAATACACCACGGCCTACATATACATAGTACATACCTTTGGGAATGCTTCCGTACAGTACGCCAGCTGAGCAACTGATTAGCTATCTCTTCATGACTACAGAATACGTATCGCTACGGCTAGAGTGGCAGAGCGTTAATGTACCTATCCACGCCTTGGGTTACATTAGGAATGGAGACATACAGCGTACATCATATAGGAGCCAAGCTGATGGCCCCCCTTGTTTACATGTACAGTATGTACGGCTGGGTCTCGGCTGCAAGCCTTTGACCGCTAACAGATACCGGGATGCGGGCACCCTTACGAGCATCATCTTAACGAGCTAGGGGCCCCTTGTTCTCTATAACGGTGTTTATAGGTAGTGATCACTTTTTGTCGATTGCCTGGTCTAGTACGCTGCATACTAAAATACCCGTAACCTGTAAGTAAGGTTATACTGTAGAGATCTATTGAGCTCGAAAGCAACTGGCTGGCCGGTATCTCTTCCTATCTCCGAGTTGCACCTTTGAGGTGACCCGTTATGCCTGGAGTGGTGAGCGGGAAGAGATCTTATCTGACCACCGACCCGGTTGAAATGACTCTCTTCGTATCCAGAGAGATGCCGAAGCCCGCATATGATGTTCCCAGACAGACGCCACGGAGTGAGCCGCCATACCCGATCTGGTGTCGAAGGCGAGTCGCCAATGGGCACCGTTGCTTTGCGTCATAGCTGTGACCACACGCCAAAGCTCATCGGTTTTTCTTTTTTTTGTTCCTGCATTCACTGCAACACTGTCTATAAACTACACATGATCAAGCAGATCGGGCCCGTCACGATGCAGGCGGGGTCTCACAAAGACCCAGAAGCCAATGCTGTCTGCGCCTCACCCCTCCCAGCTCATGGTAGACGAGAGGCTACGCTCTCCTAGAGGAAATTCCACAGGAATACGGCATACCTGCTGTCGAATCATAGGCCACCCCCCCCNTACAGACACGCTGAGATGGGTTTCTATTTCTGTCGTCTGGTGGGTGAAGTAGCCTGGTCTGCCTTATGGGGGGAAAGGGGGGGAGGGGGGGGAGGTTCTCCCGCTGTGCCGCGTATGTTATACACCTACAGTACGCATCCCGAACATCCCATTGCAGATGTTGGATTGCATTGAATAGCAATATTGGCACCTTGGGATTCCTTCCGGTCTCTTTCGACCGGCCTTGTTCTCGACCCTTTCTTTTGCGTCGCCGAAAGAGGGGTAAGATGACGGGCGACGGCGGCCTGAAAGTCCGCGCCTTACTAACGTCACAATACACTTGATAGCGCACGCCTTGGGAGAGACTCTGAGCAGCTACCCATAGGAGAGTGGCTTTTTATTGTCGCATCGATAGAATATGTTTCCATTATCCAATGTATTTGCTGTATGACCGGCGCGTTGAACGCTGCGCGAACACCAATGAGTACGTTCAAAGCAACCTGGAGCAACGATGAAGCTATCCCCCAGAGAGCCCTTGATAGCTCTCGAACCCAATGAGAAGAACTAGTACGCGCCACTTGATATCGCACTGGGGTAAAATGGATACGAGCTCGAGCGTTAGCGAAATCTCGCGTCAGCCTCATCTCTGACCAATACCTCGGGATGCCGTGAGGTGCCTTCAGCAGTGGGCCGCCACGGGTTCAGAGATAGACAAACTAGTGTCTTTGGGCTCACCCGAAGTCAACTTTGTCTCTCACCCTTCTTTCCTCGGGGCCGATATGGACGCCCTTACACCACCAAGTCTTCCACACCACCGTGTATATCGATGAACACGCGACCACAGCCCAGAGGATCCCCTTCGCTCGGCTCGGAGACCGTTACAGGGGCTTTCCAAGGTTTTTGAGCTTAGCACAAGTTTTTTTCCTGCTGCAGCCTGATTCACACTCTGCACGGGACTTACACTATTGGGGCTTCGATCCTATCGCCGACTCCTCGGCCCATTCCACTTGGTATGGGCAGTTCTGGCGGGAAATGTTGCCATTCGACGATTAGGGTATGGCTCCTGTCATCGAAAGGCACACGCCGTACTGTATGCCCGGCTGCGCCGAAGAAAGCCATCGTGAGCATGGGGGGTGGAGGGGCCCAGTCTCTTGGGTTCTTCTACTTACTATGAGGATGGAGCTGCTGGATGTAACTTCGCCGGGCTGTCGGCGCTATCTGATTCATACCGTCCTGGGCACCTCGTGGAATACTATATAAGGTCAGTGAGAGACCGCCTAGTGTTGTCGCTCACCGCATGGAGCATCCCTCTCGTCTATCAACAGCCTTGATATAGAATCATATAGCCTAGTTGCTACCGACTCTCCTTCTTTTTTCGATCCTTGTATAGAGGATCTCGTCTGCTACTCCGATGCGATCTTTCGTGTCCCTCACTGGTATCCTGGCCGGTCTCCTTGTGGGGATTGGCCAGTGTGCCCCTTCACAGCCGAGTGCACTCGAAGCTCGAAGCTCTGGGTCTTGTAACACTCCTTCAAATCGAGCCTGCTGGAGTCCCGGGTTTGATATCAATACGGACTATGAAACCAAAACCCCTGCGGGCGTTGTGAGAACTGTAAGCTCCAGAATTTACCTCTTAGACAGTAGATACTGTGAAGACCGAGGACTAACATGCCAAATAGTTCAACTGGCAAGTGTCTGAGATCGACAACTGGGTTGGCCCAGACGGGAGGAAAAAGAGCAAAGTGATGCTCATCAACAACCAATATCCTGGCCCCACCCTGACAGCAGATTGGGGGGATACCGTCGTGATAAATATTAAGAACAACTTGGAGGTCAACGGTACCTCGATCCACTGGCATGGCATGCGCCAGCTGGGCACTAATATCCAAGACGGTGTCAATGGGGTGACCGAATGCCCCATCCCGACCGGGAGCAACGMMGAAGACATACACATTCCGGATGACGCAGTATGGCACGAGCTGGTATCACTCCCACTTCTCTGCCCAATACGGTAATGGTGTCTTCGGTTCGATTGTCATTAACGGGCCAGCGTCCCTTCCTTACGATATCGACCTCGGGGCCTATCCCATCAATGACTATTATCTTGACACGGCAGACGACCTTCTGATCGAGACGCAGCACACGCCTGCACCACCGCTGAGTGATAATGTCTTGTTCAATGGTGCCAATGTCAATCCAGGTGGCAGGGGTGGTGCCTACTCTAGAATTGTCCTGACGCCCGGTAAACGCCATCGTCTCAGGCTAATTAACCCCTCGGTCGAACATAACTACCAGGTGTCGATCGTTGGCCACGACATGACCGTCATCGCGACGGATTTAGTCCCCGTAAACGCGTTCACGACAAGCAACGTCTTCCTCGGCGTTGGCCAGCGCCTGGACGTGACTATCGACGCCTCCAAGACGCCGGGTGTTTACTGGATGAACGTCACGTTGCCCGCGGCCAACCTCTGCGGTTCCTCACTTAACCTATTCCCGGCGGCCATCGTGCAATATTCCACAGTCCCTAACGACATCCCGACCGACCCCGGAACGGTACCGCCTAACCTCGGATGCCGCGACTCTCTCGACTACGTCCCGGTGGTGACGCGGCAGGCACCCCTCGACCAATTCACATTCGGCATCCAGAACAAGCTCGACGTCGACGTCCTGTGCTGGGGCGGCACCCACCGCTTTGATGCCTTCGAGTACATGGACAAGTTCTTCGTCAACCCCGGGAGCGCCACTGGCGCCTACACGACTGGTTGGACCAAGGAAGGCGAGGAGATGGTGCCGAGCTTCTGCTTGATGGATGTGAGTGTCTCCCTCCCCTTCCTCTCCTCTCTCTTACCCCGGCCAATTCAGCATGTCGCATTGCGCCAATTGGCTTATCAAACAAACCACCAGGCTTTGACCGTCAACAAGGCTATCGGGAGGGTTGATATGTGCTAACAATTGCTTCGCAGGTGCAAGGAATATCTCTCACACTCTACGTATATCAGCTGAGGAAAGATGCAAACGGGGTAGAAAACGTAGCGGTTGAGAAAGTGACATATACAAAACCAGTAGAGCCAACAGGAGGTTCTTCATGAACGTGGAACTATGAGGTCTAATGAGAGACGAGATATACCAAGATTACGAACAGCTAATGCTCCAATTGTGATCGATATAAATTTCTAACTCATATCCGTATGAAGCATAACATCTTCAACTTTTGATCATTGCTAAACCCGTAGGTGGGAAGCTCGTCGATTAGTACAGGATTGAATGGTTAGTAGTAGATAGGTGTGTCTTTCTGGGCCAAAGTAAGACATTTTTAGAAAACGAAAGATTGGTAAAATCGAAGAGAAAGTATTCACTCCTCAGCCCTGTGCATACCTGTATAATTAGTGTCTCTTTAATGGAAACACTGGTGACATTTATATGTGATTACGCATTAGAAACCTACAATGATGGCGACATATGGATTCAGGTCATCTTCACTCTAGTACGTAAATAATATTGCGGAATTCAAGCGCATTACAATACATTGACCTAGCTATGGTGTAAAGAAAGGGCATTAAGAGGACGAGTAACAAAAATGGCATTATAGTGTTCGGTACGGTCTTGGTATCATAATATCCCGTAAACTAAAACATACAGGTACTCCAACGCTATGAATGGGGTAGTATAGGGAAGATGAGTGTGGCTCAAGCAGTCTTGTGTGAAAAGCATTATTCAATCAGGCATTTCTCAGTTGTCCCTAGAAACGCCGCGCCAATAATTCATCGTCATGGAATGGTAAAAGTGAGGGGACAGCCAAAGAAAACAAATGTGTCTGTGCTTATACATCATCATATCATCGTAGTTCTCCTACGAGTACTCGTAACTTTTTCACGTGTTGGCCCATCTCCCTCCGTTGTTGAGACGCTATCCCCATCAACTGAAGGACTTTCGCCCCTGGTGTTCTCTAGATCGCTCTTTGTGGATTTGATTGCAGCCATGGAAGCTCGTTTCCGGGTCCCTACATGCCTGCTTGGTGCCTTCTCGCCTTGACTCGTCTCGCTAAGCTGTAGACCCTCGTGAGCCATGGATGATAATCTTCGCGACCGCGATTGGCGGCCGCCTTTTGGCGCTCTACTCTCTCCCTCAGGTGTCGTTTCCTTTGAACTATCATTTGGTGATGATTCAGTGAATTCGTAAACGTCAGACCCCTCAAAAAGCTGCGCAACTTCAGCCTCGCGAGCCGCAATCTGCTCAAGGCGGCGATTTGTGCCCTTTGTTAATTGTTTTGCTATAGTTACGTCAGGTTTCTGATCTTGTGCTGGTATATTTGAATCTTTTTTCTTCCTGTCAGTTGTGACAGATGCGGGTAATTCTTCCAGGGTAGAAGTGCGACTTGATTTTTGAACTAAAGGGCTGGCCATAATATCGGTATCCGCATAGACATCGTTGGAAATTTGGTGGGATGACGCGTTTTTGCGCGAAGACTCTGATTTTGCCACGGACGAAGGGCCAGAGGCCGGTTCTTCTCTTTGACACTGACTTGTCCGACGAATATTCTTCCCTTCGCCAGCAACTGCGTCGAAAAGTTGCTTTGTGTTTGGCCTTCGCATCTTATCTCGAAGATTTGGTTCGGCATAACTGACGGCAGCTCGGGCACGCCGGTTACCTCTTGTCGTTTCTCCTTTGCACGAGATATCAACTGGGGGTGGCGTATCATTCACCGCTTCTCTTGGCGCAGAAGCCTCTGGAGAATCTGGGACAGTTGGGGTTGGCTCAACTGAAAGACTCTCGGGTTCAATATCGATACGAGAGATAGTTTCTCTTGAGGTGGGAGGGTGGATATCAATCGGATTCTGCTCCTCTAGGGCCTTCAGGTAACCCTTAGCTGGTTCTTCATCTGTGCATTCCTTTGGCTTCGGCCCTTTTCCTTCGGTCGAAATTTTAGCAGACCTCTTCAGAGACCCGAGGGTTTCATTCGAACTCTTGGCTCCCAGGGGCTTTCTTTGTGTCCCGTGTGAAGACTTCTCCCGAGAATCCCTTTTAGACATGGGTAGCTCCTTGATTAATCTGGTTGTAGGATTTGCCTTATCTTTTGCGATTTTCTCAGGCTGACTTTTCGTTACTGCTGGTAGTGGCTGTTTTGATAATAAAGCATTCTCTTTTTCATCCTCTTCTCTGGATTTCCTCTTCAAATTGGCTTTAGCAGCTTGAGGAGTTGTCTGTACCTCAAAATCTGTATCGGTTTTGGTAGGTTTCTCAGTTTTGTCGGCCCCAACCCCTTCAGACACTTTTTCAACAACATCTTCAGTTCTTATGGATGCTTCCGATGGACTAGGGTGCGCGTCTTCAGGACTATTATTGTCTGATTCGCCTAGAGCAGGCTTGAGTAGCTTCGTGAGCGTAGGCAAATCGAGTTTGACAGGATCTCCATCAATAAATTGCGATACTGGGGGAGGGCCAAGATCAGGGGAGTCCGTGCTTTCCTCAGCTTCAGAGCACAAGGCTAGAATCTCATCTCGACTATCCTCATGTTAGCATTAAACTACCGCGTCTGTTCTAGGGACCTTACTTTAATGTTTCGCGGGGATATGTTTTGTTTTCCCAAAGCGGCGGCAGCCGACCTTCCTGGAGCGCGGCTGCTTCTAAGTCCTCCATCGAACTCATCGTCTCCCGTCTCTTCCAATCAGACATTCGAGCGCGGCCGATGCTATTTCTTTGGATCTTGGCCTTCTTGAGCGCTCGAGGAGACCGGTTCTTAGGCACTGGCTCGTGACCAAGGCTGGCAAGCAAGGTACCCCACTCGAGAAGTTGGGCCTCCATCTTCTCCTTGATCTGGAGCGCATGATCGGCTACTCGATGGGCATGGCTTCCTTCTAGCTCCGTCTTAAGTCTAAGAATATCGCTTCGAAGTTGGAGGTTTTCCGAGAGAAGGCGCGCACATTCGTTCTCGAGACTCCGAATTTTAAGGGATTGGGTTGAATTGGTGCGGGCAATGTCTCTGTTTTGACGAAGGAACTTCCGGCGCACTACAGCCAGACTCCCAATTAGCATCGGATTGCTTGGTTCGGAAAGGGGCATACCTACAGATTTCTATGCTGTCTGTTGACACAGTGGGCTCATTGAGTCGTGCCATGGTGTAAATAGATTCATTAGGTACCTATGGCAAGGTCCTCGAATCCGCTGCGATAGGTTTGCTGCAGCTTAGCTAGCCTGTAATTGATATTAGACGATGGCCTTGACCGTATCGTGCGTATATGTAGCTAGTGATTCGTCTAAATAGTGACGATGAGAGATGCTACGTAGGTCGGGGAGATGCGGTCAAGATTTTGCTGGCAGACAGGTGGCTAGGTCGGGAGTGGTGTGTCCCCACCCATATAAATTCAATAAGTCGAGCTCCGTTGTCAGGACAACTGTTGGGTGTCAAGGGGTTAGCTATTGGACTTGTGACCCACAAAAAAGTACCAGCGTTCAGTGGTACAAAAGTGGGGCGACTTATGAACAGCCTTGGCTCCTATCTTGCAGAATACAGCAACGGTGGTGTTGATAGCATAATTCCCAACTCAAACCATCAGGAGACATCAGTACTTCATTACAGGGGATCCTTACATTTTTTAAATACAACTCTGGTTCTCATCTGGCTACACTGATTTTGGTTCCCTGCCCAGTTAAGATTACCAACGGTTGTCATATTGAGGGCCTCAGACAATTGATGTTTAGCCACACGTGAGGAAGAACTAGGTCGTGATGGCATTTTCAAGGACGTTGCCGGGACATATGCGTCAAGGCTCTACTAATAGTAATCCCAATTCGCAATCCACAGGGCAGTCAGCAGCGCTACTAGCACGAGTGAATGAAAAGAAGGCCGAGTTGGAGAATCTCAAGGAGCTTCGAGATCTTAGTGCAGCGGTCGCAGATCAAATGGAAGCTTTGCAGCAAAAGCTAGCAACGCTATCCGATGGGACAGAAGGTGCGTAAGGCAGTGCTATAAAAAAAAAAGAAAGACAGAGAAAGATGATAAGACACATGAGAATCTAATCTTTTTTCCGCCTAGCAATCGCAACCGTAGTAGGAAACTGGCATAACGTCCTGCAAGCGATTAATATGGCGTCAGGTATGGTGGTCACTATAGACGTCATGCATTCTATTTCTGGTTTCTTAAAGTTTGATATTGACCTTTACTAGCGAAAATTCCGAGCTCACTACCAGCAAATGAGACTCAAACTGCCACGGAGAATCCTGGAGGACCTCTACCACAAACGCTTGTGCGCATACCGACAGAGCATGCTCCTGCACTGCAGGCACAAGCTGAACTTGCAATGGAAAACGAGAACGAACAGAGAACTCCTACGTCTTGAATCTACCTAAAGAGAACACGGAACCTCAGCTTCGTTCGAGCAAGGAAGCCAACAGCAATATTACTTAAAAGCCGTTCGCTATGCAAATGGGATGCGCATTTATGACCGAAGCTTAACTGAGCCACCACCATTGTCAAACTACCAGCTTTTTTAACGTCTATCAACCAAGGTGTTACCTAAGTGGCCAGTCTGCCCAACCAATATACCACGAGAGGGAATCCTCAACCCTCAATCCCGCTAGGTGCGCTGACTACCTAGGGCCTAGACAGAGAGGAGTGCTAGGTACTGCATGACATTACATAATACGGCAGCTGCCAGTATCAGGGTAATACGGTGAAAGGTGGGGAGACAGATCGTAGCTAGGGAGGTCGCGTTCGTGCTCACGCGTACATGGCCATGTCATTTTAGTAACTACCTGGACCCTAGACACCCCTTAGTACGTGGGGAAAGTGCGCTACAGCTTCATGTCAGGTACCACCAACCAACCTACTTAGGTAGGTGCACTGGCAGAACCAAAATATAAACAATCCGAACAACATGAACTGCCTCAAATGTCCACGCCCCAACTACCACTATCATCAGTTTGTGCATCAATCAAAATAGAGCATTTCAATTCTTCATCCACACCGAGAGTTTAATCAGTGGGTTTTCATCAATTGATCATCTTGGCCATTGGCTATCCATCAATCTTGGCAACCCTCGCGAATCTGCAAACTACTGTTCATCCTGGCAGTCTCCAGTCTTCGTGCTGCGACCCTTGGACAGACCAGCTGGGTCCCCAAAATTGCTCACTCTCCTTACGAAGATAGACAGATAGATAAACCCTTGTTTGTCTTGGTCCAGTTTAGTTTTCCAGGGTATCTAGACCATCTATACTAGTTTGGGGTTCGGGCGTCCCTATAGAAATGTTTTCTCACAGATCCCTATCCCGCCAGGACTTCGAGATCCTCAGCGACTCACGTTCACCAGACACCCAGCTCTCACAAGATTGCCGAGAGCCAACCCTTCCTCAATCCCAACCCCTTCTTCATCTCTCTGTATCCCAATCACAAAATCGGCAACCTATACAGAGATGTATACGTGCTGGCGTTCATGAGCTTGACCAATTCTCATGCAATCCACACTGGGGTGTCATTAAAAGGAACAGTAAGGAGAAACGGGCAGGAGGCCGGCTAACAAGACCGTCTATCAAACCCAACACATTTGAAGCGCTAAGCACTGTTGCCGAATCCGAATCCGGAGCTCGAAGTGCCTCTACCACTTCTAACGCTTCAGACAATGCACAACAAACTCTTCAACTTCCAGGTACAGGGGCCTTAGACTTCCCGCCTAATAATAAGACTTCCGACCGTTGTGCTCGCTAACCTACGTCCTTCGTTTTAGTTGACCGATATTCCAGTCATCCTCTCTCCATAGCCGCCCTTGATATTCCGCCACTCGAAGAGCAGCTTGCGAAGCATCGTAGTGGCCTGTTCGAATGGATCCTGGCTATCAGGATCCCAGGTGATTCCAAGTCACAGAGTGATAGCTCTAGCATAGATACCCCAAAAACAACCCGCAGAGTATACTTCGGTTGTAATCTCTTGCCAGAGCCTCTTCCAGGGGCAAACGGGGCCTTAAAGGTCACCCATCCAGCTGGCAATTACCTGCTACTTGTCACATCCTTAGCAGAAACAAAGGACGTTCTTGAGGTCTTTTGTGACCCAGTCAAGAGCTCAGATATGGCTCCTCCAGACGCCAAACAAGATCATAGTACACCAGCCAAAGCATCGGGTTATAGTTCGCTTCCTCAGGCTGATGAGAGTACTCCTACTTCTACATTATGTACCAGAGGAGATGACAGTTTTATGGAGTCAATTGCCTCTGCATCGCCAGAGAACCCCATTACGAGAATCGAGGACTCATTTGAAGCATTAGACATACTAGAGGACCAACTCGAAGCCTTTGATAAAGTTGCTCGCTTTAACCAATTCATCCCTACAGAGAAGACGCCTTCGACTAAGGACTCTACGGGAAAATGTACACTTGGAACATCAAGTTCGTCTGTCCGATTCACGACGCCTCAACCACAACGTACTTTTATCCAGCCAGGCTCTGGGTCACTTCGGGTGAAATCGGCCACTGAACCTCGAAGGACTGCTTTGCGTAAAGTGACCTCTATGACCTTAGACTCGCATAAATTCAGGACTGAAGAAAAGAATCTTATTCAACCTTCTCCAAGGTCCGCAATGAAGGGGAGCACCAACTCATCCCCGCAGAGATTAGTGACCAAATCGATGAAGCAGCGTACAATCCCCACCTTTGAGCTTCCAGGTGAGGCTCTAGCTCGAGAGTTAAAAGAAAAAAAAGAAAAGAAAGAAGCTCGCCTAGCTTCACAGCGCGCAACCCAGCCCACGGCTGCGAGCCTGAGCCGAGCCCGATCGGCTAAACTACCAACACGGCCTACATTCGAGCTACCCGGCGAGGCCATTTCGCGTCGTAAACGGGAAGAGCATCAAGCCCAATTAAGAAGCCAAGAAGAAGAGGAAAGAAAGAGACGAGAATTCAAAGCACGGCCTGTTCCGTCACATGGTATACCTGCGACGGTGCCCCGCGAAACTATCGCTAGCCGAGCCCGACAGAATAAAACAGCCTTGACAGAGAATTCAGCTCGTGTACATACTCCTGGTAAACGTCAATGGGGAAGCGTGGGTTCCCACTCCCGGACAGCCCTTTCTACTGCAATTAACCAGTCACAGCCTCGTGGCCGCGGGCCAAGGATGGAAGAGACGCCAATTCCTCAAACCAGCAGAGCAACTTCCACATCAACGGCTAGTGTGAGTGGCAAACGTAGCTCGTTATCCTTCGAAGACGTACAGATGCAGAAACTCCGCGGCTACGAGATCTATCGGCGAGACAATTCATGGACCGATAACCGGATGCGGGAGAAATGCGAGCGTGAAGCGCAAGCTAAATTAGCACGCGAAGAAGCTGCTGAGAGATCGAGACAGAAAAGCCGCGAATGGGCGGCAAAACAAGCAAGAAAGCGATTGACGGTTGAGCCCGTGCCAGATGTAGTGGCATGAGGCGATGTCGTACCCCGGCGTAGGAAAATATTCTTCTGGCGCGATTGCATTCATTTCACGGACCGGTCTCATTTGTGTACAGGGATATGGAGAGTCGCATGGCATGGCGTTGATTGGCGTTTCCGTATACCCGGCAGGTTCCAGCATGCAGGCATCAGTCCAAGGAGAAGAAGAATATGCGGGCAGACATCATACCCGCAGCTGTATAAATTAATTGTAGACATTCTGTCTTGTCCACGGTCACTATAGGAGTATTTGACTACTTACGAAGACCTATTGTCCTGTTTCGAATCTTTAGTAGGTGATATGTCGTGTCTGCCAAATGACCTTTAACAATTTATTACAGGTCCAGGCTGAACCAAGGCTGATCACATTCAACATGATGGGGTTATATACTAACACCGACTTAGCTATATCAAGATCCCGGTTACTACTGCATTGACAGACACTAATAGCCCGTAAGTTTGGTCCTAGTGTAGTAGAATCTGTGGATCTGCGTTGCTCGCTCAAGGGGTATATTTCTCTCAACAACTATCCCTATCCCTATCCATGTTCCTCTCATCTCATTTACGCCTATAAATATGATTTTGGGTTTTTTCTCCCGCCTAGGTCGTTCATAATAAAGCCAGAACTCCTCCTCTACAGAACGGTTGGGGCGTCCTCTTCCTTCTTGTCCTCAGCGACGTCCGTCTTCTCTGCCGCGGCTGGCGTAGCAGCGGCGGCCTTCTTGAAGGACTGCTCGAAGTCGGCGATGATGTCGTCGATGTGCTCGGTGCCGACGGAGATGCGAATGAGGTCCTCGGTGACACCGGAGCTCACGCGCTCCTCCTCGGAGAGCTGCTCGTGGG